>JAWDGP010005048.1:0-17500 GCA_033675545.1 Elysia crispata | reverse complement strand
TGCAACAAAATCAACAATCTACATTTTTTATGATGTTCTTATTGGTAGTGAAGGAAATCACACAGACTGTTCTCAAAGAGAATCATAGGCCATTGCGTGCCGAGCTATTTCCCATAATTCTCTTTCCAGATCGGAACATTAACAAAACAATCACCTGAGAAAAGCATGAGAGACTATCTGTCTATCTCAAACTCACCATCAGACGCAAAATGACTCATATATTGAAGATTAAGATAGGCTCTATGGCAGATGAGACAGTGGAGATTCAAGATTTACACAGTCCAATCAAATATAGAACAAGATGTGTATAAAAAATAATATTAAATCTTAAATTTAGCGTCAATTACTTCAAAAGAAATTAAAAATAGGAGAAAAAATATAAAGAAACAGTTATAAAAATATTCATTATGTTAGAATACAACAGAATTATGCACTGTAGAACATAAAAAACACGTCGTGTTTACTACAGGATTTATATATATATATATATATATATATATATCTATATATTAAATCTCAAATATACCGTCCATTATTTCAAACGAAATTCAAAATAAAACACAAAGAAAAAAAAAGCTAAACATGAACACTCATGTTCGCGTATAAAAGAAATATGTGCTTTAGAACATCAAAGAAATGATCGTGTTTCCACAATATCACAGAATTTTGCTTAAAACATATTACATCTCAATTTTACCGTCAATTTTTTCAAAGAAAATACAAAATAGTAAATATAAAGAAGCAGCTAAATATGAACACCTATTTTAGCATAATATAACAAATATGCCGCCTCTAACATCAAAGAACTAATCGTGTTTTCACTATATCACCCTACGTTGTAAAAGTTGCTTGCCGGACATCAAAGGACCAAAATTCTCATCAGACATGCCGACAAGGGGATTAACTCTTTTACGTCCGGTTAAGTAAATAAAAAAGATAAAAAAAATCCTTTACTTTCTCTCGAAAGAGTGTATAAAAGTGTGATACGTATTTGTGCGTGACTTTTTCAAGTTGCGTCACATTGCCAGCCAATGGACCAATTGTGAAACGCAAATCCTGTTTAATTTTTTAAGGAAGACTGTCGTAAAACGATATTTCTAGGGGAAACAATTGTAATTGTGATGGTCTAGGGGATGACAATAACGGAAATAACGATAATAATAAAAATACCACTACATGTCTGTCTATATATCTGTTTTTCTGTATGTATGTGTGTCTGTTTGAATGCATGTATGTATGTCTGTTTGAATGCATGTATGTCCGTCTCTCTCTCTCTCTCTCTCTCTCTCTCTCTCTCTCTCTCTCTCTCTCTCCCTCTTTCTCCTCTCTCTCTATCTTTCTTGCTCTGTTTTTATTTCTCTCGTTCCTTTCTCTCCTCTCCCTCTATCTCTCTCTCTATATCTCTCTGTTTTTATTGCTCTCTTTCCTTTTTCTTTCTGTCTCTCTCTCTCTCTCTCTCTCTCTCTCTCTCTCTCTCTCTCTCTCTCTCTCTCTGATGATGCTCACATCTTTACGGTACAAAATCTTGTATTTGTTTTCATTTTTTCAGTCTCTCTCAATTTTTGTTTTGTTTCTTTCCATCCAGGCTTGACATGGCTCATGCAAGATCTGATTATTCGAGCGGTGTCGACAACACGGGTATGTGCTGTCTTTTATGTGGAGAGAGAACTGATTAAAAAAAAAACCAAAAACATATCACCTTTATGTGGACGAACTAAGATTAGAAATCATATTACCATTATGGTGTGGGACAATTGATAAAAAACCCAGTTATGTTGAGGGGAAAATGTTGAAAAAAAAAGGTTTCCATTTTTTGTGTGGGAGAACTGATGAAAAAAATTTTATATCCGTTACGTGGAGAGAGAACTGATACAAAACATATCACCGTTATGTTGAGAGAGACCTTATAGTAAACGTATCACATATATTTTGGAAATAAATGAAATTATTTTAAATCATGATATTAAACAACAGAACAGATTATTCAGATTTTTGGTATATTCTTGTGAACTTTTGATACTGGACTTTATATATATATTAACAAAATTCGGCACAACGTATTTTCCCCCCATAACTGATGCATAAAACTGTTCGGCTTTACACTTATCAAGCTGTAAAAAAATATTTGTTCAAATTCCGACGTGAAAAAAAGCGTTTTGACCACGCACTTCACTTTTGTTAAATAATAATCATCGATATGTATAAACGGGAACAACTTTTTTATTTCAAATAAAAAAATAAATAACCATAAAGTAATGACACGTTTATTTTATTTATTGAAATATTATCCATTACGTTATAGTAAACCTTACATATTCGAAAAAACAACAACAACAGTATTTACAATTTTTCCTGGGATTTTTCTCTGTAATTAGGTGCTTTTCAAACCAATCATACTTATTTTCAAAAATATAGTTGATATTTTTTTCAGGAATATCAAATCACTTGTAAGTCAATGCTGTTGATTTCTCCATGTTTCCAGGTTTTGTAGGAGAAACAAACAGCATAACAGAAGGCGCCGTCTTGAAACATTACAAAGGTTTGTTCGGGCTGTTCAGCTTTCTCATTAAAAAAAATCATAATTAATTAGATCTCTTGTAATAAGCTGTTAATGAATGGAGAAAAAAGGCAGGCAAAAAAAAAAAAAGGGAAAAAAAAACAGAAAAACACAGGAAGAGAGAAATAGAGATAGAAAGGAACAGAGGGGAGAATGAGATTGGAAGAAAGAGAGAAAGAGAGAGAGAGAAAGAGAGAGAGAGAAAGAGAGAGAGAGAAAGAGAGAGAGAGAGAGAGAGAGAGAGAGAGAGAGAGAGAGAGAGAGAGAGAGAGAGAGAGAGAGAGAGAGAGAGAGAGACAGAGACAGAGACAGAGACAGAGACAGAGACAGACAGTCAGACAGACAAAGAGATATGGACATACAGAGCATACATAACAACAAAATATTTTTAAAATTAATCAAACCAAATGTCTTGCGACAGCCCAACAGCTACGTATTATATGGATATCAACAAGATTTGACGTCACAGCACTATGGTCTAAATTCTAGAACCATCCACTTCAGATGATAAGCACTTCAACCCGGAAATCCACAAGAAATGCACACTAATCCTTAAGTGGAAATACTGTCAACAGAACGTTTCCTGATAAGAAACCACAGAACTAGGCATACAGGAAATGCGACATTTTTTTCCGTAGCTGAGAGAAAAGAATAAAACTAGCGTCAAAGGTGTTTGTGTATTGCATAAGCTGATAAAAATTCTAAATATGACCAGAAACTGTGAACAATGCACTTTGGATCAAATAAATTATGATTTATGTACTATTTAATGCCTGAAAATCTGCTTTTCACAGAATACTAGGTAGGGAAAAATGATTTTTTTGAATAAAGTATTGAAACCTCTGATTGAAAGAAATTTAATACACTTTATGACTTGGAGAAAAGAAAATCGAAAGTAATTACATCAATAAATTTAACATAAAAATTTTAAACATTAATTGAAAATCGTAAAATATGATTTACCCAGAAATGCTTTTGAAAAAGAAAGAATTGAATGCCCAAAAAATCATTGGGTGTTAAAACATGGCTCAAAACAGAGTAAATATCAAAAGAAAAAAAAAGCGGAATTGCAGACAAGTTAAAAGGACTAAATGAAAAATTTGTAAGTTAAATATAAAATTCTAGGCAATAAAAATTGTCTGGTATAAAGTTTGTTGTACAAATAGTAAAAAAAATGTTTAGTCGGACCTTTAGAAAAGTGAGAGAAAGAGAGAGAGAGAGAGAGAGAGAGAGAGAGAGAGAGAGAGAGAGAGACAGAGAGACAGAGAGAGAGAGACTGAGAGAGAGAATAAGAATATTTTATACTTCCTTACCTTATTCCTAAAGAAAGACATTGACTTGCAAAGTGTGGAATTTGAAAGAAAAATAAAAGATTTTCCAATACCGCTCATTACCTTCTGTTTTCTTCTTTCTACAAGGGGAATCTCCACAACCTGAGCTGACCCCGGAGAGTGACGTAACCTCGAACCGATCCCCTTCCGGATCAGGAAGGAACAGTGTTGTTAGTTTCAGACATGACCTTGGACGGGATGAACCGGATGTGGAAACAGACCCCGAGTTCCATAAGGGGGATGGCGGCGGATATTACGGTACGAAAAAAATCCTAATAAAATCAAGTTGTATTTTCTTTTAATCAATTTTCGATCATTAGGAAAAATGTAGCTTTTATTTTTCTTAACATGCGTAAAACTTGAGTTATTTTAGTAAAATTAAGTACTGAAGTTTCTAGAGAATAAGAATTGATATTTAACAAGCATGAATTTTCGTTTTTCAAAATTGATTATTTACATTTCAAAACACATAAGTTAAAGGCTTGATAAAAATAAGAGATGGTGCTTAACAAACATCAACCTTAAAGATATCACGCTTTTCTAATCGAATTTTAATCATTAGGAACAAAATATAGTTTTTTTTTTATTTTTCCTAACAAGGGTAAAACCAGGTTTTTTTCAGTAGTCTTGAGTTATGATCTTTTTACAAAATAAGAGATGATACTCAACAAACATCAACTTTTTAAAATTCAATATTGATGATTGTATATTTCATATCCCATTGGTTAAGACCCCATAAAAATTAAGAGATGTTTTTTTTTTTACAAAAAAATCAACTTTTATATTTCAATATTGATTATTGATATATCGAAATTCCTAGTCTGGATATTTCCGAAAACAAAGGGTTTTTTTGTTCATAGAACTGTGAAAGTTTTTTGTAGTTAGGATCTGATCCGAACTCATCAGTTTAAGATTCGGGGATCTAACCTTTGACTTTGTCACGCTGCTCTAGAGACAAGTGTATGGTGGTTGAGATCTCAAAATATTCAACCCCCAACCCTTCTGTCTCTTGTCTGTCGTTCACCCTCTCTATGTTTCTATCTCTGTTTCTATCTCTCTTTGTATCTTTTCATCTGTCTATCTCCTTTTCTGTCTCTTTCTTACACTTTCTTTCTATCTGCCTCTGTCTCTGACTCTCTGACTCTCTAACTCTCTCTATCTCTAACTATTTCTCCCTTTCTATGCATCTACCTACCTGTCTATCTCTACATTTCTCACCCTATTACTTTCTGTCTCTCTCTCTTTTAACCAATTGAACCTCATGACTTTTCCCAATGGTAATTTTCTGTCTCACTGTCTGAAGAACTATCGGTAACTTGACACCTTACCATAATGATGGCAAAGAACTGTACCTAGAACTCTAATTATTAGATCTAGATCTAGATTCTGCATTTTGTCCCAAACAAGAAATAACTTTCTAAAATTAAACATATCAATGACTGCTGATCCTTTCCAAAATACGCCAGAATATTGACCTAAAACTCTAATTATTAGATCTAGATCTAGATTCTGCATTTTGTCCCAAACAAGAAATAACTTTCTAAAATTAAACATATCAATGACTGTTGATCCTTTCCAAAGTACGCCAGAATATTGACCTAGAATTCTAATTATTAGACCTACATCTAGATTCTGCATCTTGTCCCAAACAAGGAATAACTTTCTAAAATTAAACATATCGATGACTGTTGACCCTTTCAAAAGTACGCCAGTATTAGCCTAACTTTTATCAAATACAGATGAATCAGATTTTGAGATTCTTTATGAAAATTTTCTTGTGAAATCTGCTCGCGGACGCGTTTGGCCATACTGCTAAGTTTTTTTCATCATGTATGCCAAGTTACCCAAATTCATAAACTTTCAGCGAAAATATTTTTTTTTCTAATTGAACGTTTATTGCAATGTCACTGTTTTTATGTCCAAAATAGGATCTACCGCTAAAACTTTGCCCTTTAAAAATGGGCCAACACCGATTCTGAAAAGCAAACGTTCCGGTGAGTTTAGCTATAAAATTTTATGTAATTTCTCCTATTTGAAAATGTCTGATATTTGCAATTTGAACACATTTGACCTTTGCTATTTCAACATAATCGGTATTTGCTACTTGGACGTTTGGTCCTTGCTATTTGAACATAATTATCTGACCTTTGCTTTTTCAACATTTTTTTATCTTTGCTATTAGTAAATAATTATCTTTGTTATTTGAACATATTTAATTTTTGTCATTTAAATATACCCGATCTCTTTGCTATTTCCACATAATTGATCATGCTATTTTCTATTTTTTATTCGAGCGAATTTCGACATTTGATGATGTCTTAAATCGGTTAATATTATCATTTTAACACGGATAAAACATACCAGAAAATATTGATGTTTTTTTTTAAGTTTCAAGTAATGAAAGTTCTAAAGAAAAGGGAAAAAAAAGGGACATCATCAAAACTTGCGTTGATTAATTATGATTGTCATGTAGTGGATATTTATGCTAACAAAAAATCGTAAAAAAAAAATACAACAGTGATGCTTAAGATGAAAAAAAAATAATAATAAAATTTGTCGAACAAATGCCACATGTCCCAGAATCCTCCAGGCGTGAAAATCCGTCACTGACTGATATACTTTTTTTCCACTTTTGACCCCATCTGATCTTTTCTCCAAGGGGAGCCAACTCGTGGCAGCATCGTCTCCTTCAGAAGTGAACCCGCAGAGCTGAGTAAGACAAGCGGTTTGGAGGAGGAGAATGAGGAGGAGGAGGAGGAGGAGGAGGGTAAGAGGGATGACCATGAGGAGAAAAAAACTCTTGACGAAGAGGAAAAGAAAGAGACGGAGAAAATGAGGGAAAAGGACGTGACAATAGATATACAAGATTCTCCACCTAGCATGACCCCAGAGTGAGTTGGGGGAAGAAAGAGATAGAAATAAAGAGGGAGAAAGTGAAAGAGCGAAGAAAAAGAAGAAAAAGGGTGTAAAAGATACAGCAAAGGAATGAGAGAGATAAAAAAAGAAAGAGAGAAAGAGAGAGAGAGAGAGAGAGAGAGAGAGAGAGAGAGAGAGAGAGAGAGAGAGAGAGAGAGAGAGAGAGTAAAAAGAGCCAGAAAAAAGGGAGTAGAGAGATAAAGAGATAAAAAAGAGAAAGAGAGAAAATGAAAAAGAGAGAAAGAAAGAGACAAAGAAAAGAGGGTGTGGCCGAGAGAGATAAAGAGTCTAAAATTCCTACAAGTCCATTTATTTTACTGTCTAGTTTAGTTCTAATTCTACCCGAGACAAACACGATAACCTATCGTATTACACATACTGACATTAATCTTTAGACACCTACATCTCCAGCTTCGTTTTTTCTATCACCTCTGATCCAAATATTCTCTTATTCTCTTTTGTCTCGTCTATCATCGCTCAATAAAATATTGTCACTTGTTATTCTCTCTCTTGGAGGTTTTATTTATTACCACTCATCCAATTACCCTCTTATTCTCTTTTGTCTCGTCTATCATCGCTCAATAAAATAATGTCCCTTGTTCTTCTCTCTCTTGGCTGTCTCATTTATTACCACTCCTCCAATTACCCTCTGTGGCTGACTCATTTATTACCACTCATCCAATTACCCTCTGTGGCTGACTCATTTATTACCACTCATCCAATTACCCTCTTATTTCTTTTCTCTTCTAGTGTTGGCTGTTTAGTCTTCCCTAATGATCCAGAAACTATTTTAGCTCATTCTCTCTCTCATTTATTACCACTCATCCAATTACCCTCTTATTTTCTTTTCACTTATTCTCTTTTGCCTATCATCGCTCAATAAAATATTGTCCCTTGTTCTTCTCTCTCTTGGCTGTCTCATTTATTACCACTCATCCAATTACCCTCTTATTTCCTCTCTCTCTCTCTCTCTCTCTCTCTCTCTCTCTCTCTCAAATCATGGCTGTCTAGTCTATCAATATTCATCGAAATATTCTTACAAATTTTTTCTCTCTCGTGTATTATCCCTAATGATCCAAATACTATTTTGCCTCCTTCTCTCTCTCTCTGCCTCTCTCTCTTTCTCTCTCTCTACCTCTCTCTCTATCTCTCTCTTTATCTCCCTCCCTCTCTATCTCTCTCTCTCTCCTTCTCTCTCTCTCTCTTTCTCTCTTGTCATGACGGTCCAGACAAGTGGAAGAGACGTTGATCAAAGTGAGGCAACGATTCGCCAAATACGCCGATAGCAATAACTGTGTCTCCGAGGAACAGTTTCTTGAGGCTCTGGGCGAGAACAAGGTAACGCCACGCCCCTTGTACTTAACCACGCCCCCTGGTACTTAACCACGCCCTTTAGACTTGCCCATGCGCCAGGAACTTAACCACGCCCATTTCAGTAGGACTGTCAATAAAAGCAAATTGTACTTAACCACGCCCTTGTACTTAACCACGTCCATTAGACTTGACCATGCGCCAAGATTTAACTACGTCCTTTTGAGTATCACTGTCACGCATTTTTCTACTGTCCTCGACAAGTACATCTTATTACATATTATTAAATTTAATGTTTTATAGCCTTCAGACAGGTATTCTAGTTACTTGCCCTTACTTTCACTGCTTTTTCAGCTATGGAAGGAACTGCATGCCTTTATTCTGAAAACAGATAGCGTTATTTGTGACTACATTAATTTATAACAGATACCATTTTTTAAGGATTATTTGAAAAACAACATAGAAAATAATCTTCTGACTAAATAGGTCATGAGTTAGGAGTTCAACACACAAAAATACATGTTATTTTTATTTCCATCACTGGTTAAAAAAAAAAAAACAAAGAAAAAAACTCATACCTCAACAGTTGATTCACAGCGATTGCTAGAAAAATTCTAACCTAATATATTTATCCTTACAACATTGCAGAACCTAAAAAAATACTAGAATAACATTAATCCTTTCCATATTGCAGGAACCTAAAAAAAATCTAGATTAAAATTTTACCCTTACCATATTGCAGGAACCTAAAAAACTCTGGATTATTGTATTACCCTTTTCACATTGCAGAATTCTAGCTCAACATAATTATTTACCCTAACCATATTGCAGGAACCTAAAGAATCTAGATCAACATATTTACCCCTCCCATATTGCAGAGACTAGAAAAAAAAATAGATTAACGTATTTACCCTCACCATATTTCAGGTACCTAGAAAAATTAGAACTTAACATATTTACACCTCCCATATTTCAGGTACCTAGAAAAATTCTAGATTAACGTATTTACTTTTACCATATTGCAGAGATCTAGAAACAATCTAGATTATCGTATTTACCCTCACCGTATTGCAGGGTTGTAAAAAAATGATGTTGCGTAACATACTTAATCGCATTGTGTTTGTGAGAGCTTGAACCATTCTAGCTTCACTTATTTAGTCACACAGTTTTATGACTATCCATGACTAATCTAGAACAATTCTGGTACAATCTCTCCAGTCATACCATATTACCAACAAGAACAATGTACTTTTAAAAATATTTCTATTTCCAAATGTAAAACAACCTGTCCCACACTTTTAATAACTCCCTGTTCTCCCTGTTGGTCATGACCCTGACCCCTGACCTTGACCTCCCAGGAATCTTTCTTCGCGGAGCGGTTCTTCCGGTTTCTTGACAAGGACCGCAACGGTCACCTTGACATGGAGGAAATCACGCACGGCGCGAGAATTCTGCTCAACGGCTCCACGGCGCAGAAGGTGGAATTCGTCTTCACGCTCTACGACAGAGATGGTGAGTTCGGATCCCTGGAAAGGAAGTGGTAAACCTTGTAGGTTTGGGTTGTGTTAGAGGTTTGCAACTCTTGTTTACAGCTTTGGGTATGTGATCGGTTTGGCTTGTGATAGATGGTGAGTTCGGATCCCTGGAAAGGAAGTGGTAAAGCTTATAGGTTTGGGTTGTGTTATATGGTGAGTTCGGGTCCTTGGAAAGGAAGTGGTAAACCTTGTAGGTTTGGGGTGTGTTAGATGGTGAGTTCGGATCCCAGGAAAGGAAGTGGTAAACCTGCAGATTTGGGTTTTGTTAGAGGTTTGCAACTCTTGATTACAGCTTTGAGAATGTGATAGGTTTGGGTTGTGTTAGATTGTGAGTTTGGATCCCTGGTAAAGAAGTGGTAAACCTTGTAGGTTTGGGTTGTGTTAGAGGTTTGCAACTCTTGATTACAGCTTTTGGAATGTGATAGGTTTGTCTTGATGCCTTTAGGTTTGGGATGAGTTAGATTTTTATACATTTTGATTAGAGCTGCGTGAATTTGATAAGTTTGAATTTATGCCTTTCGTAAAGAAATAAAGGTTTGGTTTGTGTTAGGGGTTTGTAACTCTTCACTAGAGGTGCTTTAATGTGATAAGTTTATATTGATAAAAAAAGAATAGAAAAAGCTTAAAAAATATATTTAAAAAAAATATAATTTTATTACATTGCGGAAAAGATATTGTGCGCCTCTCACATACATATTTCTTTTACCAGCCCAAAGATTGAGTTATGCTTTCTTTTAACTTCGCATTTTGAACTCTTTACTGATATAGTTTTATAACGATCCGTAATTTTGTTACCCTCCTTGGCTTTTAAAGTCCAAGATGTTTTGCGCGTGATGCGAAAAAAGAAAATAAAAAACTTCAAACAAATCCAAGAAGACGTTATGATTTCAAAAATTGAATGCAGTCTAGTGAATATTATTCTTATAATTATTTTAGTTATGGCTTGCTGCATTCGATTACATTTTAATCGTTTGTTTTTCACTAACGATCTGTTGAAAATGGACATAAATGAATTTATTTCTAAAAAGTCTCGTCTTTGGGCTATATAAAAACCAAAGATACTTTACGTTGAATTTTTTAACATGATTACACACAAAACGTCTAACTTGCCACGGCTCGTGACTGTACAATCCTTGGTATTTACGGTCACGTTGTACTGAGTGGCCTCTAGTGATCACGTGATCAGTTCTTTTTATATCTCCAGGTAACGGAACCATTGAGAGGGAGGAGTTAAACCAGGTGCTGACGTCATGTGTGCTGGAGTCCAAGATGAAACTCAATCAGAATGTGAGGTTCCGCATGGTGTACCATTAACTTACTCCACATTCCACATATTCACTTCACTCTACACACAACATATTCACTTTATTTCACACTCCAGACATTCACTTGACACTATACTCCACGTATTCACTTCACTCCACACTCCACATGTTCACTTTATCCTACATTCAACATAATTATTCACTTTATTCCACACTCAAGACATTTACTTGACTTTACACTCAATATATTCACTTTACTCAACACTCCACCTATTAACTTTACTCTACACCCAAAAGAAAATATTTGTTGAAACTCTGCACTCTAAATGTTCATCCTACTGCACAATTCGCATCTTCACCTTGTTACACACTACACACTTCACACATTAATTTCGATTCGCACTCCACACGTTCACTTCACACCACTTTGTACAGATTATCTTCACTTTACACACATTCTTTTCATTCCGCATTTCACACATTCATTTCACTCTACTCTACAGAGATATATTTCACTTCACAATCCGCTCACTCATTTCACTTCAATCACCACTCATTCACTTTACTCTGTACTCTACACGTGACTTCAGCTCTTTTTTTCTCTTATTCACTTCACTTCTCACTCCCTAGTATAATAATCATGATAATTACAAAGATTATGATGATGATACTTAGTTGTGGTTACGTATTAATGATATTTATTTAATTGAAGGTAACGAAGATGATGTTTATCATAAAGATGGTCAATAACAGATATACCACTTTGCCAATACATTTTCCATACCGACAATAAATTAAGAATAATTCAACTCTACATACCTGACTTCTCCTCTCACGTGTCTCCTAAGTTTGTCAGACTAACACGGTTATACGTCCTGTTTGTTTCAATGCTTTTTATAAACCCCACATTTTCCCATCATTTTGATCATTGTTCTAATCCATTTATCAACTTGGGTATTTCGATTTATCTTTGATATTATCTCACTTCACTCACATATTTTACTTCTTTAGCAGTGATGCATTTTTGCTCACTTTTAAACTACTAATGATAGTTTAACACTCTTAAGAATGTTGATGTCTGAAATTAAGAATCTTGGACAAAATTATGTATTGAGATAAAGTCCTACCGGTTTTTAAACATTTCACATATTTTTTACGTCAATTAAAAAAAAATAAAACAAACCCTTTTCTTTCCTTTGCTTAACTTTAAAATTCACGCCTCACGTCAAAGAAAATTAAAAAAAGAAAATGTAAATGCATTAATTTTCTTTTTCCTCGAATTCGTTAATATTAATTTGAATTTCCAGGAAATCGGCCTACTGTCAGACACAATGTTTGACGAGGCTGACAAAGATGGAGACGGATTCATGTCCGAGGAAAACCTGGGTGTGTTGGTCAACCAGTTCCCAGATGCCTTGGACGCGCTGACCAAAAAGTGAGATGGTTTGAGAATTGGAGACAGAAACAGGGGGTTACTTTTTTAATTGAGATGAAATATCTATTAAGACGATTGGAAAATCTTCTAAGGGAGTTACATGGATATTTTTACATGCACATAGTTCTATTTCTTTTTTCTTTATCAAACGTTATATAATCATCAATGAGAGTTTTTTTATATATATATATATATATATATATATATATATATATTATCTCATCCACACACAAAAATAATATTGTAACTTTAAAATATCGAAAAAGCATTAAAAACTGAGGTAAGAAACATTTGTGAGAAACCTCTGAAAAAAATGTTAACATCTTACCTGGCAAAGTCACCCCAAATACTTTTAGTACTAAAGCTGAATTTTTACCGCTGGACTACGATTTCAGTATCAAACTATGTCGTCTTATGACAACTGTCCCGTAACGCAATCGTCCTTAACATCCGTCAAGCAGCCCCTATGGACCCCAACAACAATCTTATTATCATGAGAAACCACTAAAAAATTTCAATCTCCCACCATCTTCCACAATCCTGCTTTTATCAACATCAACTAAGAAACCATCCTTATCTGTCTCCTACTATATCTTCAACTTTACCATCGGCATCTACACTTAAAAACCATTACCGTATGTCTGTTAGCAAACCTTCTCGCCATGATCCCCAACTATCAATGAAACGATTTCCCGCGCGTTACGCACAACTATTTTAACTCTAATATCAACAACAACCTCTACCACACCGAGGGTTCCTACCACCACCAAATAATCATCTCAACCTGTGCCAACATCGACTAACACGCTTCTTTTTCTGTTTCCAACAACTCTTTCACTATCCTGAATATCACCAACTTCCACCTAGACACCTTCCCTACCTCTTCCACAAACAACGCACCATATCCTCCAACCCCAACATACACTTTCACACGATACCTTCCGTTTTTCAATCGCAATCTCTGACAAGACCACCATCACCAACTTCCACTAATAGACCATCCTTTCCCTTTTCCAATCACCATCTCCACCATCTCCACCACCACCAACTTCCACTATCCCACCATTCTATCTTTTTTCCAACCATAATCTCCACCACCACCAACTTCCACTAACCCACCATTCTATCCTTTTCCAATGATAATCTCCACCACCACCAACTTCCACTAACCCACCATTCTATCCTTTTCCAATCATAATCTCCACCACCACCAACTTCCACTAACCCACCATTCTATCCTTTTCCAATCATAATCTCCACCACCACCAACTTCCACTATCCAACATTCTATCCTTTTCCAATCATAATCTCCACCACCACCAACTTCCACTAACCCACCATTCTATCCTTTTCCAATCATAATCTCCACCACCACCAACTTCCACTAACCCACCATTCTATCCTTTTCCAATCATAATCTCCAACACCACCAACTTCCACTAACCCACCATTCTATGCTTTTCCAATCACCATCTCCACCACCACCAACTTCCACTATCCAACATTCTATCGTTCTTTAAATCACCATCTCCACCACCACCAACTTCCACTAACCCACCATTCTATCCTTTTTCCAACCACCATCTCCACCACCACCAACTTCCACTAACCACCGTCTTATCCGTTTTCCAATCGCTATCTCCACGATCACTACCTCCACCGATATCCACTAAAACACCTTCCCTGACTGTATCCTTCCACCAGCGCCTCAATCTGGCTCCAACCCGACCTCAGACAGAAAAACCAAGGCAAGTCTCGGCTCAGAGAAATTTTCTCCAAGCGATATTTCGCCAACAACTACAAGAAGTTGACATTTCTCACCACTTTCTGGGTTTTAAACATCATACTTTTCGCGGTCAACGCCTACATTTACAGAAAACATAACAAATACATCATCTTCGCGAGGTAAGTTGATAACAGATCTATCGGTAAAGAAAAAAAAGAAAAAAAAAACAGAAAAAACCTATACAAGCTGGATCACGACTCTTGAAATATTACATACAGCTTTAAGTTTCGCGATTAATTGAATTCAATGCAGGAGTAACCGAAAATGTTTGAGAAATATGAAAAAAAAATAACAAAAAATAAAACATGAATTCAATGACAATGAACTCAGTAAAAACAATTGTATATAACAAAAAAATCGCCTTTCAATTTAGCTTCTTCAGTACAGAAAAAAAAAAACATAGGACGCGTAACAAAAGTTATACACAGATTATCCTAATCTGGATACAGACTTGACAGGTGGTTTCAAGACTTTCAAGAACTGTGACTCAGCTTTTATATTTTTATCTCTAAAAAATGTGTTGGTTTCCATGCATATTTTTTCTTTTTTTTTTTAAGAAAGACGTAAAAAAACAAAGGTAGAGAAAAGAAAAGTCTATCAACAGTCAAAAAGTGAAAAATTAATGATGTGTAAAAACTTTGCTGAAAAAAAAAAATAAATTATTCTACTATACAAATACATACTTGAGGATAGACGAATGTTAAAAATATTTTATTAATACATAACACTATGTTAAATCTATATGAAACTTCGATATTTTGAAAACTCGCTCGTTAAAAATAATTTGAAGGGTTGAATAGCCTTTTTTAGCCCGTGACATTTTGGGGAATCTCTATTTTTAAATCATAACATGCTTAAAATTATAATATTGGGACGGAAAATAAATTAAAATAAAATCATTGTTTGTGGATCATGTCTCCTCAATACTTGACGCGACATAACATAAGTAAAGACCATGTTTTACATTTATAACAATTCCTATTCTTTTTCCTCTCTCTCTCTCTCTCTCTCTCTCTCTCTCTCTCTCTCTCCCTCTGTCTTTATCTCCCTTTCTCTCCTCTTTCACTCTCCTCTCTCCATCCTTCTATCTCTCTCTCCCTATCTCTCTCCCTTTTTTCTCTTTCACTCTCCTCTCTCCCTCCTTCTATCCCTCCCTCTCTCTCTTTATCTCCCTTTCTCTCCTCTTTCACTCTCCTCTCTCCCTCCTTCTATCCCTCCCTATCTGTCCTTCTCTCTCTCCCTTTCTCTCTCTCTCTCTCACCTTTTCTTTCTCTTTCACTCTCCTCTCTCCATCCTTCTATCTCTCTCTCTCTCCCTCTTTCTCTCTTTTTATCTCCCTTTCTTTATTCTATCACTCTCCTCTCCCCCTCCCTCTATCCCTCCCTCTCTCTCCTTCTCTCTCTCCCAGAGGCTGCGGCATGTGTCTGAACTTCACGTCAGCGCTCATTCTTCTGCTCCCTCTGCGCATGTGTGTCAGCTACCTGCGGTTAACTCCCCTGAGTCGCATTCTGCCCCTGGACCACAATATAAGCATCCACAAGATGGTCGGGTTGGTCATCGCGATGTGGACCATCGGGCACACGGCTGGTCACCTGGGCAATGCAGGTGATCACAGGAGATCGGATTTTTTAAAGCCAGGCTTTATCCTCCTAATCTCTCTCTTCCACTCTCTGTATCCATCTCATCTCTTTCTATCTCTCTCTCCCTACCCCTCTTCCTCTCCCTCCCTCTCTTTCTCTCTACCCCTTTCTGTCTTATAAACTCCTCTGTCTGTCTGTCTGTCTGTCTGTCTCTGTCTCTCTGTCTCTGTCTCTCTCTCTCTGTCTCTCTCTCTCTCTGTCTCTCTCTCTCTCTCTCTCTCTCTCTCTCTCCGCCTCTCTTTCCTGCTCTTCCTCTAGATGACATGCTACATTATTCAACATCTACTGAGTCAGAACCCTTCTATCACTGGCTGATCTCGTTATACATGGTGAATTTGTTTTAGTTCCATCTTACAAAGAATAGCACCATCTGCTCTTATCTACAGGCAGAAATTGGTTAAATCTTACTAATTTACAAACAAATGAAGATATGTTCCAAATAATTAAATATTCACCTATATATACCCTCGAGTAAATCACTTTCCTACACATATGGAGTTAATGTTTTAATATGGAAAGGTCTATGTCTACTGAAGATCCACAATCTTAAACTAATCTCAGTATAATACTTCGCATTATTTGGATTTCGGTACTGCGCAGCAGTAGGGTTAATGAAAGACTGTGTTTACGCCAAACAATCGTTTTATCCAATAACCGCAAACACAACATTATGAGCTGCAACACAAAAAACAACAACAACTATCCACAGCGCCCCCTCCCCCTCACACACACATAAACACAGATATACCATCACACCTCCCGACCGCTTCCGCCCTCCCGCCCTCACACACATATCTATTTCTAACTTCCTATCACTATCCTTCACCTCCCTTACACCTCCCAACCGTTTTCACCACCCACCTCTACCCCCCACATAAACCTCTCTCACACCTGCCATCCATACCTTACACCTCCTACACCCCTCCACACCTGCCATCCATACCTTACACCTCCTACACCCCTCCACACCTGCCATCCATACCTTACACCTCCTACAGCCCTCCACACCTGCCATCCATATCCTCCACCTCCTAAACCCCTCTCACACCTGCCATCCATATCCTCCACCTCCTAAACCCCTCTCACACCTGCCATCCATATCCTCCACCTCCTAAACCCCTCTCACACCTGCCATCCATATCCTCCACCTCCTAAACCCCTCTCACACCTGCCATCCATATCCTCCACCTCCTAAACCCCTCTCACACCTGCCATCCATATCCTCCACCTCCTAAACCCCTCTCACACCTGCCATCCATATCCTCCACCTCCTAAACCCCTCTCACACCTGCCATCCATATCCTCCACCTCCTACAGCCCTCTCACACCTGCCATCCATACCCTTCACCTCCTACAGCCCTCTCACACCTGCCATCCATACCCTTCACCTCCTACAGCCCTCTCACACCTGCCATTCATACCCTTCACCTCCTACAGCCCTCTCACACCTGCCACCCATACCCTCCACCTCCTACACCCCTCTCACACCTGCCACCCACACGCTCCACCTCCTACAGCCCTCTCACACCTGCCACCCATACCCTCCACCTCCTACACCCCTCTCACACCTGCCACCCACACCCTTCACCTCCTACAGCCACCTCTCACACCTGCCACCCACACGCTCCACCTCCTACACCCCTCTCACACCCTGCCACCGCCCACACGCTCCACCTCCTACACCCCTCTCACACCTGCCACCCATACCCTCCACCTCCTACACC
>JAWDGP010005047.1:1262500-1322668 GCA_033675545.1 Elysia crispata | reverse complement strand
CTGTGACAATTATGCATTATGTCACACCAGCGGTTGCTATTTTTCTGTAAACCTTTATATTACACACAAATATTACATTCAAAGCAAAAATAAATACTGCACGCAAGGAACTGTCTTCAGACACTGAGAATAGTTTTAGCCTGAATGTAAAGGCATTCTCCTAGATCGTTATCCTCCATTTAAGCCCTCATTGAGAAATAGGTCACAAAACCTTCAGAGTGTAAATTTGATCAATATGATAAAAGTGGGCACCAAATAAACCTGATCTGGATAGAAAATCACTGCACTCTCTGCCTCTCTCTACTATCTATCAACTTTTCACTAAGACTCCAAAGAGCAGCAGCCATTGACTTGCTAAAGGCAGCCTTACTAGGAGGGCAACGACAGCAGTTATTAAAGTAAAGACCTCCAACGTTTGACAATTCCTCTGCCACAGCACAGTAAACTGTTGTTGAAGCTCCCTGTTGCTGCAAAAAACAAAAGATTTTTTTCTTTCAGTAATTATAGGTTTCTTGGAGGTATCCAACTCCCTGCAGCTTTATTGTAAATGTATTTATTAAGAAAATGCAAGGGATAAGGTGTATCCACCTTTTTCTTAAAGACTGACTTTGAGACCTTTCTCTTTCTACATGATTATAAGGCATACATTGACATTCTTTCTATATGTCTATTTACATCTCTTTGTAGAACGTTTGACACCCTTAACATTTTATTTGATTAATTGTTGGTAACAGTTAGTCCAGCACAAGGTATTGCTTAATGAGCTTTCCTTAGTCTGTGCACAGTTGAGAGAATGAGGACCTAAAGCTGCTAACGACCGAACAATTCTTGTCAAACCACATAAAAACTATGTTGCCTACGGCAAGCGATCATTTTCTTATGTAGCACCAACCATGTGGAATCGGCTCCCCAGATATATCAGAGAGTCTGATTCCATAGAGACCTTTAAAAGGCAGCTTAAACACCATTTATTCACCACAACGTATTCCCGGCAGTAGATGATGTTTTACTTGTATCATATTCTTAAGCACATGTATGTTATGCATGTTATTTTTTTATATAATATGTATGTTATTCTTTATGCTATGTATGTCATTCTGTATGTTATGTATATATGTTCAGGCCGTCTAGCCTGCTTCTATCTTATTCTTTTTCTTGTAAAGCGCATAGAGCATTTTAATCATTTGGATATGCGCTATATAAATGCACTTTATTATTTATTATTATTATTAAAGCTCCTCTGATCGACAAGGTAAACCAGCAATAGTTTTTCTTGTATTGTGAACAAGAGAGTGTTCAATGAACCAAAAGTACCACAGGAGTATTAATTAAACAGATTACTTCTATAGTGGCCATGTTATTTGAGCAATTACACCATCTCCCAATTTTACTGAGAATTAGGTGGCCCTGTGACAGACCTTAATTTAATTGTCTAACAAGCTGGCTAGGTTGATTTTATCTTCTGTTTATAAACGTCAAGGACCTTTAGATCTACACTAGATCTGTATTTTGAATTCACAATCATGGTTAGATTCTCAGCTGCTGAAACTTGATTACTACTTCTACTACTACTCACCATGGACTTTGTAAATGGTCTGACTAGAGCAAAGAGCAGCCTGTAAAGCCACCAGTGTCTGGGCATGCCTGAGCTCATCATGTTGCCAGGATGTAGCGAGTTTGCAACAACACCATGAGGCAACAGACGACTGTTGAGCTCATTGGCAAAGAGAACATTGCACAGCTTTGAGTTGTTGTAAGCATCAAAATGCCAAAAATTGCCAGCTTTTGGTGGGGAGACACGATCTTCAAAAAGGTCTCGCTCTGAGAGGGTGCTCATTCTTGTAAAATGTATGGAAAATAAAAATCATTAAAAAGGAGAAATAAACAGGTATGCACTCTATAATGAATAAGGACTGTCATAATAACCTCATAATCCAGAGAGTTAAATCATTGAGGAATTACCCCATTTTTTTTAACCTGGGTTATAGCATCCACTTGAAAAGGGTAAAATGGAAGAATAGTTTTTGTTGAAATGTCTTTATAATATTCAAAGGAGGACCTAAAATTATCACCCAAAACCTTGGTCTAACCATGTCTTTTAAAATATCTCAAAGAAGCATTTCAAAATAAATAAAAGAATGTTCAAATTATACCAATTCAAATTTAGAGGACTTGGCAATATTTTCATCGTTTTAAAAAGTTACTTTTAAGCAGATGTATATCAATATTGCACAATATGTGTTTATGGGGAAAAAATTATTTATATTCAATATATTTTGTACTTGTCTAAAAAGACTTCATTTTCTTGACTTGAATATATATCCAACAGTTATGGGAATCTTCAATTGTGTTAAATTTTTGGATGTCTTTTTATTTGCCAGTGCTTTTGATAACTTCATTACAGAACTGAAGTTAAATTCCTTTGAAAATACTTTGCCAAGACAAGAGGGTATTTTTTTATCATAAAAAATTGTTTCTAACCTGTGGGATTCACTTGACACAACAATGACACGTGCTGGTGCAGATTCCATTAACACATTGACAAGCAATCTTGTCAGATAGAAATGAGCCAGATGGTTGACTTGAAATGTCTGCTCCAGATTATCTTCCGTCATGGAAAAACCAATGCCAAACACACCGGCATTCAATATTAATATATGCAAAGGCCTGTGAAGTTCAGAAAAAATCAATCAATTAATCAATCAGGTGTTTCTCATAAAGTAAACTATAGAAAAATAAATGGTTCAAACTCTTAAAAATAAAAAAAACAAACAACATTTAGTTGATTCCTTCATTGATTAATCCTGTTGATCAAACAAACTGATGCTATTTACTCAAAAACATACCATCCCGTTTGGATATATTTATCCGCAAAGGCCTTCACGCTGTTTAGAGAAGCTAAGTCAATATGCATTGTCTCCACTTTGGCCTGTGCTAGTTCATTGAGTATGGTGACCTTGCCCCTTTTTGCTGACTCAAGGTCTCGGCAAGCCATGACCACTGTTGCACCATGAAGGGCTAAAGATCTTGCTGTTTCAAATCCTAAAATGATGAGATGAACATGGTACTAGAAATATTACTTGGAGATTACGCAATAAGCAAAACAATTTTTTTACAATGGTATTTAAATGGATGAAAAGAAAATGCTCAAAAGAAAACATCAAAAACTTTAGATCTACAACTGCATTAATTATAGAAAATGAATAGCATTTATTGAGTCCTCAACTCAAATTTACCTAGCTTTGAGCAGGTAAATAGGTGGAAAAAATACACAGACGCCAGTAAGCAGAACTTAGTGATCATAATATGTGCATACACAGAACTTTACTCACTCATACCTGAAATTAGGTTTTGTAAGGCTCAGAGTAGGGGTTCATAGTAACAGAATTAGGAGTAGGGGCTAACCTGACACTGTTAATAAACTGTTGGTATTTGATTGAAGAAGGAAGGGTGATCAGTTTGGCAGGCTTGTGTCAAAGACCCCAATTTTATGTGATGATAGTTATGAAACTGGATTTGTTTGAGAAAGAGAGAAAGAAAGAAAAACAGAGAGAGAGAGGGAGAGAGAGAGAGAGGGGGGGGGGGAGAGAGAGAGAGAGAGAGAGAGAGAGAGAGAGAGAGAGAGAGAGAGAGAGAGAGAGAGAGAGAGAGAGAGAGAGAGAGAGAGAGAGAGAGAGAGAGAGAGAGAGAGAGAGAGAGAGAGAGAGAGAGAGAGAGAGAGAGAGAGAGAGCACAGACACAGATCATTACTTTTTTTTCTTTATATTAAGTATCCACACAGTTAATGTACAGGTATAATGGTAAGGAAATTCACTAAGCCAGAAACTCATTTGGCAACAATAGAGAAAGTAACTCAAAGTTTGTGGCTTGCATATTTCAAGAATGTTAAAGAAAAAAAAAAGCAACAAAATTAAATTACTTTTCAAGACTGTTAGGACTGAGAAGCAAATATGAGAACTTTTCCAAGGCACAGTGTAAACCTTCAATACTTTACCTCATTTTGTGACATTTATTTGAATCATTAAAAATATTCATAAAATGAAGCCATGCACAAAATAATATAGGTTTGTCATCATAGGTATGTCATTGTGTACAAATTAACCTTAGAATGAGATAAGACTTTAAGACCGAATATCCAAGAAATAAAAAAGCAACCTACCAATGCCACTATTTGCGCCGGTAATAATGGCATATTTTCCTGTAAGATCTCGCCCCATAAGCACCTGTAATGCTGAACTGCTTGCATCAAACTTTTGTCGAAAATCAAGTGGATTGTCCTTTACTTCTTCTGCGAAGGCCAGCCTAGGATCTGTGTAAGTTGTCTTTTGATTTATGTGACTTTGTTCAAAAGTCAGAAAGAAAAGAAAGGTACATCATATTTGACTCATAAATACAAAAGTTTTTGGTTTTTTTTTTAAACAGCACTGTACATATTAATAAAGAAGAATAATGAACCACTTTTTGATACAAAATTTCTAAAACCAAATTTTTTAAAGATAGATGCCCAACATATTGTATTCCAAACTCTTTCTCTTTTTATGCATCCTGTCAATCACCTTTGAACAAAAAAATTCATCTCAAAACAGTTTAAAAGATCTCATGATGAAAGTTCTTTATAATTTATTATTCTTTTTTTTTTTTCTTTTGCCACACAAAAATCCAATTTAGCAGGTACTATTTTGGAACTATTTGTTGGGTCATCAAGATTCTAAGAGATCTCTCCTCCTTCATGCTTCATGTAACAAAATGAACAAAAACAAATAATTGGGTTTAGCATTATAACCTTGTCCAAACTTACGGAGAACAAAATGTATGCTAAAAATGAGAAATTTTTCCAAGAGCAGAGAGAGATCTTTTCACGATCACACATTGCTTTTGATTCTAAATGGGCAATTCGAAAAGTGTTCTGTTGTTTTTATCTCATAAACATTAAAAAATTTCCAAGTATTAATAGATAAAGCATGTCCACTCTTTCGCCCGAAGCAGACTAGATAACTCCACTTGTCTTAAGGATAATACAACATCAGTTGGAAAGATCAATAAGCTGGCTTTCACAAAGATAGATCACAATGCGTTGAATCATCTTAGAATAATATGTAGGGTGAAACTCATCACTTTACATCAGTTTTGTGGACTACGAAAAAGGCTTCAACTTTGTGGAAGCTGCCAAGACATTATGGGGTGACAGAAAAGATCATCAACATTATTCAGAACATATATGAAAATACAACCTGTAGTTATCCATGGATTCCAGGTTTACAGATGCCTTCCAGGTGAAAACATGAGTAAGGCAAGGATATCTATTGTCATCCATCCTCTTCCTTTTGATTATCCAGCGGGTATTAAAGATGCGATCAGGATAAGAGAAGAATGGCGTTCAGTGCACTTTATGGGAACAGCCTAATGATCTTGATTTCTGCCATCAAACTTGCAACTAAAAATTCAGAAGACTAGCACAGCTGCAAAAAATTACAGAAGCCTAGGACTCAACTTCCATAAAGAAGTAATTAAACTTAATCATGCTGTCAGCACAGTCCTAACCTACTGAAAAGATGATGCTCTAGAGGAATTGGACCCTTTTACTTATCTTGGAGGTATGGTGAACACAAAAAGAGGAACTGATGTGAATGTGAGAGTTCGGAATGGCAAAGCCAAGTAACGAGTGGAAATCCTCAAAACTCAGAAAAGACACAAAGCTTAGAGTTTTCAATACTAGTCAAGCCAGTTTTGCTGCAGGGAGCCGGAACCTGATGCCTCAGGGAAATTGTTAAGATCAAATCACCAGAAAATATCAGTATGGTAACACAGACTTGTGGCAGCAAAGGAGTCAGAAGCCTGTTGAGCAAGAGATTCTCCAAAGGTGATGGAGGAAGATTGGAAACACTCAAAGAAGATCAGTTTCCAGCACCAAAAGAGAAGCCCTTAACTATATCGCTCAGGGAAAGAGGAAACAGGGGAAAGCTGAGAAATACCTTGCATCAAGACCTTGAGATCTTGAGGCTGACACCAAGAACCTGGATCACACTTGGAGACAACAGGAGAGCCTTGTCAGGCAGTGTTCCAAACAAGGCACAGGCCAAAATTAAATGAACAATATTTGACCATACCTCAACTAGATATGAGTGACAATTTGCTGCTCATAACACTGATGAACTAAAAGTGCTTCCACAATAAACTTCAAGTGTGATCAGAGTATATATTATAAGCATTAATGTAATTTAATTTAGAAACTCACTCCACATAGAACACTGTTCCATCATCAGTTATATTCCGCTCCCAACCATAGGGTAACTCTGAAGGGGAAAAAAAAAACAAGCAAAATAAAACTAAAATCCCTATATATTTTGTTGCTTAATTTAGACACAGTACTGAATAATTTTTAAAAGATGCTCATTTTAAAATAATATATTAAATTTGAATAAATTGAATTACATATAAAAAGAAATATTGACAAGCAAAACTTAATAAATGCCTGCTTTCATGATTTCTAATGCTATCTTTTTCACAAGTTTTTCATTATAAAGCAGTTGTGTCTTAAAATCTGACTTTGCCTATCTCAGCCTCTTTCAATATATGATTGTTTCCTTTTTATGCTTAATTTGAAACTATGTATTATTATGATATGGTGACATATAAAAAATCTGTAGATCTCTTCCCAGAGCATATAAAAATGCAAATCCAATCCTAATTAAGCAAGAATTTCTTGTTTCAGATTAGATGGAACAGAGTGTGAAAACGTGTATGTTTAAAGTTTAAAATTTTTTATTTTGTGATTTGCATATATTTAGAAAGTTCAGCGACACTAACCTCCTTTCACCATTTTTTTCTTGCCCGTGACAGGATGAAACCATTGTGTCTTTTGTGCTTCATGACTGGTGAGTGTTGCAAACAAAAAGAGCATTAAAAATGATTATCTCAGTAACTCTTCTAGTTATGGGATGATAATTAGGACTATGGAATTGTAAGACCACATCATTACACAACAAAATCTTTGACACAGGTCAAATTCCACCACACATCTCCAAATCTATAGTTATAGCACTGTCAAAGAAACCAGGGACAATACAGGCTAAATTACATAGAACGATTAGTCTAATGAGTCAATAACACTAAAATACTTTTAAGAATCATCACAATGGCCCATTCCATGAACAGTCCACCACATTGAGGAAAAATGAAAATCAATGAATTGACTCTAAACCTTGTTGAAAGTTTAGAAAAATGGTTTATTTGAAAATTTGAAATATTGAAAGATACCCATTTTCGGCAAAAAATCTATGATAAAGGGAGTGTAAATTTTCCTTGAAATACGATCTAAAATGTGATGTTTTATGCAAATACATTTTTAGAAAAAATATTCATGCATTCAGTTATTTTTTGAGATTCCATATTCAATCAACGTCTTTAGGAAAGCACTGTAACAAAAAAACATGGATTCTCTACCATTGCTGTTACAATACAAATCAAAATTATGTCCCATGAGCATGTAACACATGTTACACTAAAGTAAATATATTAAAAAGTTATCCTTGAAAGAGAAAAGAAGTGCTTAACTCTAAATATTTTCATATGATGTCTAGTTCACAATACCAAATATCTCATTAACTTCAGATCTTTCCAAATGACAGTCCAATTCTTGTGGTGGAATGTAGAAATTGTGTAACACACATTACGTCACGTGTGTTACAACATTTGTTTCATTGTTACCAGCTTTAATAACATGACAGATCTTGATATGAAAGTGCATAACATGAATTACAAAGTTACTCTTTTAAATTGCATAAAACTTTATTTCTGACCCCATCAAAAAAAGTCAAACTTCAAACTTGAATTGGTGAAAAATGTAATTTTTACCTGTAACACATGTTACACCCTGTTTATCTCCAATTCACTTAAGATTTTATGGCCAGAATGTCTTGCGACAGTTGTTAAAATCAAAAGTGAAGGTATTAAAATAAAAAACAAAAAAAATTTCGAAGTCTGTCACTTATTTTCTTTGTATAAAGTTCCTTCAAAGGAGTTAAACAAGTCTTCAGATGTAACACACCTTACGTGGAATGGGCCTAATGCAAGTCAGAAACAAATCAAAGGCTTTATGAAGAGAAAAGGCACAGACAAATAAATATATCTCCATCCACACAAGAAGAAGAGCCATGGAGTACTATATTGCACCCATTCTGATGTGTTACTACGAGGCCTGGACAATTTCAAAACAGCTACAGAAGAAACTGTCGGCAACAGAAATGTGGTTCATACAGAGAATGCTATGAATCTCATGGACCGCAAAGAAATCAAACAAAACAGGGTTAGGAGAAGCTGACAGTGACACAACAAGATCACTTGTAAATAAAATACCTAAACACCAGGGCAACCGTTTTTGACAATGAGATGAGAAGAGAGAAAGTAGAACATCTTGTGACAAGCGGAATCCAAGGAAAATATATCAAGAAAAGATGTTGAATGGACTAACAAAGTGGCTAAATTTACGAGTGACAGATGCACTAAAAGTGCTAGGGATAGAGAGGCTTGGATGGTAATAATCCCCTACTCTAAAGAGCTGGGTACCTGCTAGATGGGATAGTGAACAAGATCTTTCAACTTTGATAAGAACCTGCATCAAATGTTTAAAAAATTTTACCTTGCAATAATGAAATTTAAACGCAAAGTGATGATAAAGCATGCCACCACTTACAAAGTTTGCAGAGGTAGATTAAAAAAAAATATCACACAAGATATATAAGAAAAATCTTTTTCCCCTTATTTTGGAGAATGGCAGTATCAAGCAGGGGATGCACTGGAAGCAAATGTTGGATCTCTTCCTTAAACGAAAGTACTTATCTAAAATTATAATTAGTATGAATAGTAAAATTGAAAAATGAATCAATAATCAATGAATCTGTTGTCACAAATAAAAGGTTTGAATACATAGAACAATGTTTTTAAAGTTCAAATAGATGGTGCAAAAAGTTTTCTAAAGGAATGTTGATTTTTTTTTTTTTTTTCCGAAAAAAAAAAAGAAGATTAAAACATTAATTCGATATATGCTTAGGTAACACTGTACCATTTGAATTTCCATCATCTTACTGATTAGGGTTGTGTGTAACTGTAAGGCATATGACATACACAAATCCCTTTCATTGTGTTTCAGCAAAAACAAGTGAGAAAGCAAAGATCAAGTACATACTAATAGTACTGCAAACCACCTTAAACTATGATCTCCTGATAAAAGTTAAACTCATTTTATTTATTCAATATAACTAAGTTATCATGACTAAGGATATGAATTTTAATTCAGACAAGAGTGACTTAGTATTAAACCTTAAAGGTTCATTTTCTGGCTTTTCTGTCTCTTAGAAAATGACAAATGGTTAAGCCTTTGTACTACTACTGGGTTTATTTCAAAAGTTTATTAACTCATAGCAATTGTCCTTTGGCACTACTAGACATATCAATTCAATAGATCACCTAAATTTTTTTTCTGTAAAATGGGCTTTTTTGTTAAACTTTTATGGGCATATTGAGGATAGCATGTGCTACACTGTATAGTTAAAAGTAAATCTACGAAGTCATGAGATATCACAGAATAGACCTTTTTGCTTTTGAGTTTATAAATTTTTGAAGGCATGTGAAAATTCAATCTGGTTTATTCGCAATAATGAAATAGACTTAGTGTTGCCCTCTAAAAGGACATGTAGTACAGGTGCCACCAATTTAAGCCATTCCACCATTTTGGCCTATTAGCAAATGTGACCAACTGCTTTCTTTTAAAGATTTATGTAGAACTTGAGTCCAAATAATTCAAATCATGAATTTAAGATAATCTTTTTTTAAATTTGAAGCTAATGAATTTTACAGAAAATCTGAAATTAAAGGTCATCTGTCCCTTTTTTTTTGGTACTGAAAAGCATTGATCATGGCCACAAACCAAAGCAATGCCACACTCTAACTTCGAGTTTTTTCCTTGTACATGTGTGTTTTTTGCCAGTCTACATTACAGACAAAAGTCTATCAATAGATAGGCAGGGGGAAGAAGAGTTGTGAACTCAAATCCAAATTGTTCATGAACTGCAAGAGGGATCAGTGTATGTGCACAAAAACTAATGGAAACTGTGATTTTTTTTATTGCGAAATGACATATTTATATGCTATATAAGCCCTTATTTGATGCATGTATGATAGACTCAAAAACTAAGGCCTTTGTGTATTGCAACAGCAACGTTGTCAAAACGCAGCTGTGGGGGGAGCAGACTGGAGCTGGCTGGCTGCTGGTACATGCAGCGGTTCAAACTGGAGTGCCTTTTTTGTAGATGATGGAGCCTCAAACACATGGCTTGACTCCATCTTGCCTTATGCAGGGCACTATCAAGGTTGAAAAGGAATATAAATTATCCCCAACTTCAGGTATCCCTTCAGTCTTCTCTTTTTATTTTTTTTTTTTTCTAAATTTCATCATCTGTCTATGCCATTTAATTCATTATTCAATGAGTGTATTTGGTATTTATCTGTAGACTATGTGTAGTTTTAAGAACAAGTAGATCTAGGCCTGAGCAAACACGGTATCTTTACTGGATTTTTATGATTATCAGTGTGATGGAGAGAGAGAGAGAGAGAGAGAGAGAGAGAGAGAGAGAGAGAGAGAGAGAGAGAGAGAGAGAGAGAGATCCAAGTTCTAATCGACTTAGTTTGCGATTCCTAAGCCAGATATTCAATTATTTCGCCATGGAAATACGCACTTGGCATAATAAACTTTTCCATCCGTAGTCACCCTCTCTTCCCAACCTGGAGGCATTTCATCTTCGCTGTCTGAATCAAATGTTTGCCGGTCGGCCATTTTGTATTACAATGTACATGTAAACAAACGAAATTATACCGCAGTGTTGTGCATCGGTTTCATTAATTTTCTTTTGTTATCTGAAAGATTTTTCTGCCCTACTCGAATGAATCTACAGTCTGAAACGTTAAGTATAAAGTTACAGTGCAATCCGTTTGTTTAAGTCAACATCTTGGGACCAAAAAAAAAAAAAAAAAGACTTTTTAATTCTCCATTTCCAGGAAACAAATCTACGAATTCATGTTATAAAACAAAAACCAAGTTGTCTCCCTTTCGTTACTTTGATAGCAGTCTCCGTTGCGTTACTTTTATTTATAGTGTGGTAAATTTATACAAGTTATTTAGTCAAAAAGAAAACGACACTAAGTCTGAATAGATTTTATTGAAATAACTTAATGTACTAAACACAAAATATGCGTACATACCTACTATTCCTGCTATATGTTTTCAGCTTTACCTGATTTTAATATGGCCTTGCGACGATATTACCGTACTTTTCGTTGTTATCATCAGGAAAAAAAAAGGCCTGATAAGTATTATTGAAGGCTCTGAAAAAGAATGTTGTTGGTTAAGGCGAACGGCAGTTGAGGGAAAATGCATTGTTGCCACAAATGACAAATAGACCGAGCCATCGATAAGTTAAGCTATAGATAGTCTCCATCCTGCCCGCGCCCCAACTTCCCAAGCACCTCTGTTTGTTACTTTCACAACCGCTAAAGACGACTAAGTTAACTTTGCCTTATGGAGCACAGTGAGTTACCGACTATTGGGTTTACAAAAAGCTATTCCCCACCCACGCATTCCGCTTTTTCTATCCACCACAAGGTGTTGACTTTCATATGCGAAAATATCCCCAAGTCAGAAAATCAGTTACTTATTGTAATATATAATGAAGGCAAAAAAAAAAAACAAAAAAAAACTGGGATCACAGTGGTGTTGACTTCAAACGGATTCCACAATGTATTAGAATGTTTAAAGAACGTTTGAAATCTATGATCTTTGGACATTATTTTTCTTAATTACAATCGGAATAATATTATTATTGGGTAATAATGACTTCGCCAGAAGTTGTCAGAGAAATAACTTTCTCACTAACGTTATCTGTCACAACTGCTGCGGCTGATAGGACAAAAACCTTGACTATGAAGAAATGTGCAGTACATGTATTTCTCACATCTGCACAACGGAGACAAAAAGATCCATTAATCTAGCAATATCAATCTAAGGAATGCAGACGGACAAAGTTACTCCTACATGAAAATTACAAGCACTAGTTTGGCATCAAAGCTGATTTTTTTCCCAATTTTTTTTTTGTTACATTTAAAACCCTGCAGTTTTTTTAAATAAATAAAATTTATGGAATACCCAGATTTTCAAGCTTGGATGGCAGGTTTCTGTTGTCAGTCACATTACTTTGAGTCTTTTGACAATCTTTGCCACCCTTGTTGAATTTTGTACGATTTGTCCTCTCAATTTCATGTGCAACTCTTGTAATTCTCTTTCTTTTGTTGGCACCTGCAGTTTTTGATTCATTAAATTAGTGTCATTACCACAGTACCAGCATTACCAGCCTCTGCATAATAGTTGGTGTTATGGTGTTGTATCTTTTCCATATGGCGACATGCATCTTTGCCCTGCTGTTCAACATGTATTTAAACTTTTTACATAGGCTTATCACTTTATTCAAGACCTGGATCTTTAAAAATTCATGTCTGCATGAAAACAAGTCATAAAAATTCATAGACTTCCCTTCTGAGATCTGTATCTGTAAGACGTCATCTTTATTTTTATTTCTTGTTGAAAGAATGCCAAAACTTCTGACACCTCCTCTTCAGACTGATGTACAAATTGACTTTACAAGCCCAGCGTTAAAAAAAGTTTGGAGCATGTGATCCCTTTATCTTTACATTTTCAAACTGATTCTTTGACAGTTTGATTTTTAAAAAAAATTGGATCTAGACGATCTGTGCGTAGAGCAATATCTGAGCCAGTGCCTAATCTATATTAGTGACTTACATGTAATTTGTAATTGATCTCAAAAGCTAAGTGACTAATTAAGTCATTTCGTTGTGCCTAAGACAGAACTTGATGATTAGTAACTTTTACATTTAAAACCCCTCTAGAATATGCATAAAAAATCATACAAAAATGAAACTTAGATCTTTGTAACCAGTTTCATAAGTCTTCATTCTATTTTATATGTAAATAGATCACCTTTGCTCGCATTTGTAAGGAGAAAACAAGCATGAACCAAAATTTATATGACATTTTAATATTTTGTTCAATTTTCCAGTTTCATCCTTTTTACATTTTTTTCTCTATCCAGGTCTTTTGTTTGTAGAGCTTAAAAAACTGAACCTATTTAGTTGTGTGTGTAAGTTTAAAGACTATTTAAATTTTAGACTCTATAGATTCATTTTTACATGAACAGTTTCATTTTTATACATGTATCACAAATTGTTAATTTTATCTAATTTTTGTAATACATGTAAGCTTACATGTACATGTATATGTTTTTTTTTGTTACGAATGTGATTATGTGCAATTTTTTACAGCATGCCCAGTGTAAATTCAAAAATCATAACTGATCATATTTTCACTACCGTATTAAAATTATTTTCCACCAATGTACCTGGTATGTCATTTGTTTTCGTTTTTATTTGGGTGATTTTTTTTTGCTTCCAAAAATGGCGCTTCAGATGACAGGTGCGTGGAAAAGTTTGTGGATAGGATCTTTTTAGTGATGTGTAGCAATTATATCTGAAGGTAATCTCCATTTTATGATAGATCCTCCAAGTGGAAAATGAGAGGGAAGTGGATTTAAATGGATTGGTTATGCTTCCTTTACATTCAAGCTTAAGGTTGAACAAAAATAGGGATGGAGAAATATTTTTTTTAAATTATTGAACTTAAAATTTCACTATAAATAAAGTATAAAAACTATAATTCAAATAAACTAAAAAATAATATGAAAAAAAAAACTACAATCAACTAAACGATATGATTGAAAAATATATGATTTAATCCAAGAAACATGTGACTAATATTCATTTGCACTGAGGTCATGTAAACTACATGTATAGTATGAACAAGTGCAGGCTCAAATAATCTCCCTATCAGTATCACAGTGGTTTTGGATATTAACTATTGAAAGAGAATTCAAAGAAAAGTTGAACGTGATATGTGTAAGATGGAAAGCAATGTGGCAAGAGTATAGGGTAATCTTCTTTCTTCCCTTCTCCTTTTCCACTTGATTACTGAGTTATATGTTATACATAATTTTTCCACGTAGACCTATACAGAAATGAATCATGAAATTCAGTCTAGGTAAGTCTAAGAAAAAAATAAAGGAACTATGAACTAAAACATTCAAATTGCAAGTTCTTTCATGTTCTTGAAGATAACAACAAAACATGCCTGCCAAGAGCAGAAACAATACACGCTAAATTAATTTAAATACAATATAATACAATATGTGCATGAAAGCTGATGAAATGTTGCATCATAATTATGATGTTAAGCAAGTACATGTATTTAAAAATACCAGGCCATGTTATAACTTTGATGACTCTTTCAAGCTTTTGACGAAATATAAACGATGTTTCAGTTTTTGTTTAGAGCTAGTTTTCTTTTTAATTTTTTTCTTTTACACAAGTCACAGAAAATTCAAGTCGTTGGTCCTATGACAAAAAAAAAAAAAAGGCAATTCAACATTTTTATACGATCTCAAAAGACATCCATGACTTGGGGAAACATCTTCTGATTTTGGTGATCAACCAGAAATGAGAAAGTCTTCATGATACTTGAGACCTAGTTTACATGTGCAATAAAATCAAATTGTTCAAACTTGATCTATACTGAAGCTTCCTCTAATTTGTTGGCATTGCAATTTTTAAACATTGAATTTAATGTAAGCAAATTTATTTACCCTTAAATCATTAGCAATTATTGAATTAATAGGTCAAAAAGATTTTAAAAGTAACTGTTGTCTTATGCAACAACCTTTACCCTTTCTCTATCACATGAGAAAGCCAGTTGCAGCTAGCAAACTACCAGCCTTAAAAGTTGGTAGGCAGTTAATGGATCATCAGATTATTTGTCACTAATCGGATGAGAGGTTGGAATGTTCTTGGAAATATTGGCTCCTAGTCCAAAATCATCTTGTTTCCTCTAAGAAAAACCTGGTCTGTTCCTCACAATCTGGTAAAAATACAAGGAATAAACTTAATCTTAATACAAAAGTATGTTGAGGCCTCATTTTTATTCAAGACTTGGGGTAGAACTGATCGCAAGTAAAAATTTTGGCCTACCGGTATTTAGTTTTCCACCCAGCACAAAAGTGAAATATATGTTTTTTACAAGTGAAGCCTTCTAAGTCTAGACATATCAAGTTAAAGGCAAAGGATAAAAGGCCACTAAATTGTAGATTCATATCTGCAATGGACTGTAGCTCAAACAAAGAAATCTAAGTAATCTGCGCCTGAAATCATCATCCTTATCTACCATTTCCAGTTTGCAATGAAATTGCTATGGTGCACTAATTGAGTCAGTCAGTCATGTGTGCTTTTGAGATGGAAATGAAGAAAGAAGGTAAAAAAAAAATATTAAAAGTTAGAGTGCATTAATAACATCCCAAACCTTGCATGATTGAGAGAAGATCAGGACTTTGCATCCACAGTCCAGACAAACTTTCAGGGGAAACTATATCAGGCTCCAGGATGCTTTCTAAATAGTGAAGCCTAGAATAGTAGCTGGGCAAGGTAGTCAAGGCAAATTTGGCAAACACAGAGAGGGAGAAAAAGAGGGGAGAGAGGGGGGGGGGGCAGAGAGAGAGAGAGGGAGGGGAGAGAAAGAGTGAGAGAGAGAGAGAGAGTAAGAGAGAGAGAGAGAGAGAGAGAGAGAGAGAGAGAGAGAGAGAGAGAGAGAGAGAGAGAGAGAGAGAGAGAGAGAGAAATAATAATCAACACTACAAAAGTTTATTGACAATCATGGCCTGAATTTAAGGATTTCCAGCATCTTTTTCCTGTAGCCCTCATGTCTAGCAGCAAAGATCAGAACAGGTGTGGTAGCTGGGAACATAGTCTGGCCAGAAAACCCAAGTTTCAAGAAGACGCAGTATACAACAAGATGAGTCTAGGGGGAAAAAAAGCTGTTCTCTATTATTCATTATTTTATCTGCATATTATGTTTTTTTCACTTTGCCTGTATGTGTTTACTTATGATGAGATACGTTGCCAGTTCAAGTAAAATTAATGCTATCTGAGTGGGACACAACTTAAAAAATATCCTAACAGACGCTGTGTAATTTTAATTCAAAAACCAACTCGACAGCAAAAGCTTTTGATGGAACTTGTCATAAAGGCGATGCAGACATGAATTACATAATCATTCACAATGAGAAATGATATCTTAAAGACTGCTTTAATCTCTTAATTTACTATTGTTTGAAAAAAACTTCCAAGGACCTTCGGCTATTCTAAAGACTTTAACAACCCATGTTATGTATCAGGCAAATCCTTAAAAAAAAATCTACAGATTTTCAAAATGGAGCAAGTTTATTTAAAATACAAACAAAGGAATGAACGTGAGGGACGAAATTTCATAGAATAATTTGAGGATACAGTTCTCTGAGCTGCAGCTCCAATTCATCGATCCAGAACAACATTACTTGAAGTGGAGGAGTTGTGGGAGTCCCTTCAGATATTGCGACAGGATCTAGAGCATTCCCTTGATGCTGTAATAGCCGCAGGATTTCAGTTCTAACCCTGCTCAGGTTATCATGGTGATCTTTTAAAGGAAGTCTGTCAGAAATAAAACAAAGATACAGAATTATTCAATTAAAATATACTCAAAGATAAAAAGATTAAAGTTCAATATTAAAACATCAGTGAGATTGAAAATTGTAAATTTACAATCAAATAAATTGCTTAAAAATACCTATATGAGAAGCTATAATGCAAAATGTAAAATTAAACACACATGGACCACACATAAAATAAGAAAGAAAGGGATGGTCTCAAAACATTTAGTCTAGCTATATAGGGAAAGGGAGAGCAATTTTATTAAAAATGATTAATTTGGACTTTTTCTTTTTTGAGTACCAGTAATTTTTTACGATAGAATTGTAATAACAATGATACACAAAAAATCCCTAAAAATACTACTAAGCAAAACTAGCTGATTTGTATTGCAAATTTGCAAGAGCATGCTACACTGCGAGTGAATGGCAATAGGCAAGTGGCTGATGTGAATCCAGTCATTCAGGATTGTTAATAAAATATCACACAAAACAGCTCTGGCAAAGCTTGATTCTAAGGCAAGATTAGAATGACTCAAATCAAGAGTAATGAATCAAGTAGAAAACAGGAATATTTAAGTTAATAAATAAATGATACAAAATTTGGCTGTAAACTTAAGCATAACTGTTATTCTAATGTCTTATGATACTTTGAGGAGTTGATAGAGCTCTTCTATAACCAAACCACTTTAAAACAGGTAGAAAGTTATTTCCAAGATTTTGCCTATCAGTAACAATATTAACCAATGTATCTGGTAGGGAGTTTCTTCAAGTTCACCAATAAATGAAAAGGGGAAATCTATTGTTAAGGCTTTAAATTAATGTGAAACAATCAGATATTTCTGACTCTGTGAACCCTCTTGCACTGCCGAGAAGAAAAAGTTGAATAGTGTCCTGGCTTGAAAGAATTAGTTGCTAAAAAAAATGTGGATTGATTTTAATTGGGCATCTTTTATCAAACAGACATAAAATATTTCTGGGTGTAGTGGCAAGACAGAGGATGTAGAAATGAAACGCACAAACACTCACAAAAAGAAAAAAAAAGGCGCAGTTTTTGTTTTTTTTAAAGAGGTGTACTTACATAATCTTTCTCAGACTATCAACCTTTGAATCCACTTCAGCTGAAATCTTGACCAGCAGTTTGGTTTGAAGATCAGAAAACCCTTCAGACGTCCAGTTTAAACACTCTCGTCCCACCTTTAGCACTGAGTACCTCTGACCAAGAAGGTTTACCAAAGATTCTAGTTCCTTTTTACCATTGGATTCTAAAGCTTGAAATCTTGGAAGATCTATATAAAAATTACAACAGTTAACTCCATGTCATCTTGCGTTTATGTTTCTTCATCCTTATTTACGTTTTAGGAAAATAAAGGAGAAAAAATGAAATATTGATACAATTTTTCCAAAACTTTTGGAGCAAACAGAAATTACAAAAATTGCACAGCTGTGGCTCTACAATTCAATTGTCTTTTCATCTGATCCAATTGCGTGTTGGCCACCTGACATTCAAAGGAGTTCATATTTTTTAGGACAATGCACTTGTCTGAGTCTCCCAATAATGACATTTCAAGATATCATCAGAATTCTGTGAAGAGACATTTGGGTTCTCTGCTTCTTTGAATCAGCTAACGAATAACTTTCGACCAAAATGCTTGTATTTCTTTTTAATTTAAATTTTAGACATAACCTAAAAAAAAAATCACTGAATAAGACAATAGTTTGCAAAAAGAAAATGCATAATATTTCACATGAAAGTTTAATAGTATTTAGTAAACTTCTTCGAATCTATAACATTAGGATTGAGTAAAACTAAAACATATAATATTAAATATCCAAATGATCCCCTATAGTTATACATATTTCTATGCTGAGTGAGATGTATTTTCAAATTTGTTATCATAAACAAATACAACAAAAATGAATGTTTATAATTGACAAATTGCATATAGATCATGATTATTTAATTTCTATGCAAAGCTGAGCTTTGATATTCTACATAATATTTTATCCTTTTTTTTTTCAATGCACATAATTAAGAAAATACTTCTACCTTGTGTAAATTCAAGGTTGGTATTGATCTTTACTAATGCTTGCCTCAAAAACATATCAACAACAAAAAAGAACAATAAAATTAACACCTTTTTTATGAGTGCTCATTCATAATGGTCTATCTTTATATAGTTCTACTCTTAAAGTCCTATGTGCCAGGCGAAAACACATTCCATTGAAAACATAATGAATAGTTATTGTAAATACAATGACTTAATGCAGATCTTAATACTAATCTATAACCATGCAATAACTATTGCTTCTTTACAACTGTAGCACTTATCCAATCAATAAGAAACACAAGATAAACCTTCGGATTTTCTGGTTTAATTGAATTATCATCCGAATGTGTCGAGATATGTCTGAACTGGGAAAGCAAAAAACATGGTCCCCTCAACGCCTCTGTGGTGAGCTCTCTTCACAAACTCGGATGCATACATTCGTCACAGGTTAGTTTTTATTATTGTCCAAAATTTAATAGTCCAAATGCCACACAGCCATCTCGTCAGACGTATACAAGTTTTGCGGCTGACAAAGATGGGGACAGGTAGGGCACAGCAGGAGTGTGAAGGGAGGCCGGACGAGGGGCATAAAGTGGGATGTTCAACCTGAAATTCAGCATTAAGTCATCCATAGGTTTTGCAGATTTAGGTGGAACTAGTTCACCTGGGATTGTCAAAGGCTCACCGTAAACAAGCTCTGCTGAGGAATAACCTAAGTCTTCTTTGGGTGTGGTTCTCAACCCGAGAAGTACCCAAGGTAGTTCTTCTACCCAATTTGGACCGGTGAGACGGGCTTTTAGAGCTGTCTTGAGAGCCTGATGAAAGCGTTAGATCATTCCATTTCCCTGAGGATGATAAGCAGATGTATGGTGAAGCTTGACTCCGAGGCGAGCTGCTATCTCACTCCATAACGATGATGTGAACTGTGACCCGCGATCTGACGAAATATCTCTTGGGACACCGAAACGAGCAATCCAGCCAGTAATGAGAGCTTGCACACACTCGGGTGTTGTAATGCGTCGTAGTGGAATAGCTTCTGGCCAGCGTGTGTTGCGGTCGATAATTGTCAGGAGATATGTGAAGCCAGAAGAAAAAGGTAAAGGTCCAACAATATCAATGTTTATGTGTGAGAATCTTTTCTCAGGTACAGAGAAAATTTTAATGTTCTAGAGGAGATATTGTGTTTTTGTATTTTTTAACTTTGGCAGAGATGACATTCTTTCACCCATCTTCTGACCTGCTTCCGCATCCCGTGCCAAACAAATTTGTCTGTGACTTTGACTCCTGGATATGAGAGATTGTGAACAACGTCGATCACTGTGCGTCTGAAATCAGGAGGTATAATTGGGCGTGGACGGCCTGTTGAAACGTCATACAAAAGCTCTGGTCCTTGCTCGTTCAATCTTGTATTGGTAATCTCCAAGCCAGTGAAGGCTGTCTTGTACGCTTGTTCGTCAATACTAGCAGCTTGGGCTCTAGCCATTGCTATGTAATCTATGCCCAAGGAAACTGCATTGGTTGTTTATACCTATGTCCGTGCTATACTCGGAAATGGCAGAGAGATGTCTTTGTTGTCGTGCTGACCATTGTTTTTGCCATGGCGTGCACTAGTGGTTTATGGTCTATGTAAATGGTGAAATTCCGTCTTTCAAGCATGAAACGAAAGTGACGAAATGCCAAAAATACTCCAAGTAATTCTCCGTCGAAAGCACTGTATTTTATTTCTGCTTTTCGTAGTTGTCGGCTGAAAAAGGCTAAAGGTTGCCAATGATCCATGTTGAACTGTTTGAGGATGGCGCCGACGACCACATCTGAAGCGTCAGAAGTAAGAGCTAAAGGGCACTCAAAGCAAGGATGGACCAGCATTTCTGCATTAGCCAAAGCAATTTTACCATTTAGGAAAGCCTGTTTCATCTCTTGTGACTGCACTAGCTCTTGTCGAGGCTTGAATGACTTAAGTGCCCCGTAAAGAGGACTGAGGATGGCAGCAATGTTGGGCATAAAACGGTGGTAAAAGTTAATCATACCTAAAAACTCTTGTAGTCCTTTCACAGTTGATGGTTGAGGGAATGTTTGGATGACTTTAACCTTGGCTTGTATTGGACTAGATCCTTTCTTTGATACTTGGTGCCCCAAGAATTCCAGGGAAGAGACACCGAAAAGACATTTTTCAAGGCGAATTACAAGTCCATGACCCACCAAACGTCTAAACACAGCTTTTAAGTCATCCAGGTGTTACTTTTCTGTCGAACTTGCTATGAGGATGTCGTCAAGATAAACAAAAGCTGAATCAATGTTCTGAAGGACAGAATCCATAAGTCTTTGAAACGTTTGGGCAGCACTTTTTAAGTCGAAAGGCATCCAGTTAATTTCCCACATTCCAAACGGAGTGATCACTGTTGTCTTAGAAAAGTCTTCAGGGGCGACTGGAATCTGATGATAGCCACGAACTTGGTCGATTTTCGAGAAGATGGTCTTTCCTTTCAGGCGGGCCGAGAAGTCATGGATATGGGGTGGGGTACCGATCTGGCGAGGTGACATCGTTTAATTTTCTGTAGTCGCCACATGGGCGCCAGCCACCGTTTGGTTAGGATACCATATGGAGAGGAGATGCCCACGGGCTGCTTGATTTCCTAATAATGCCCATCTTTTCCATCACAGAAAACTCCTTTTTGGCTTTTGCTAGTCTGTCTGGAGCAAGGCGACGAGCTCGGGCGAAGACAGGACGGTCTTTAGTTGCGATGAAGTTATGTACACCGTTTTTAACCTCTGCAATTGAAAATGTTGGTTTCAGCAGATTCGGGAATTCATTTAGGAGCTTTCGGAACTTATTACTTGAAGGCCCGACAAGCGCGAGGTTGGTTGGTGTAACTGCACTGACATAACAGGGAATGCCTGAAAATGTGTCTGCTTCTATCAGGCGACGGTTCCTCATGTCAACAAGCAAGTTGTGTGTTCGTAAAATCAGCGTCAAGGAGCGGGCGGCTGACATCTGCTGCGATGAGCCGAGCATGGAAATTGCGTTGACCAAAACGAAGACATACGAAGCTAGTACCATAAGTCCTTATGGTAGAACCATTGGCAGCTTGTAAAGGAGGTCCGCTGGATCCTGCTTTCTTGTCTAGTTTAGACGCTGAAGAAACAGAAACTTGAGCTCCATTGTCAACTAGAAATCACCTTTTAGAAATGCTGCCTGTGACAAAAAGCTGCGTATGTTTGTGGTTCTCTGAAGTTGAAACGGCACAATGTAGCGCTTTGGTGTTTCTCTGTGATTATGTGTAAAACTTGAATAGTGTTTGCAGGTGCGGTCACAACGTTGTGCTTTTGACCCAAATTGTCTGTGAAACCAGCAAATTGTGCTCACCTCAGCTGATTCACTCAAGTTGCACTCTGGACTGAGTGAGGCCAGAATTCTGTCTGCTTCAAGCGACAACATTCTTAAATCTGTTTTTGGTGACTTTGCTAGGGGTCACGAACTTTTTCTGGTAGTTGTCGAAAAAATATTTGTTTAAAAATGAAACAGGGTTTATGGTCACCTATGAGGGCAAGCATTGAGTCCATGAATTCTGAGGGCTTTTTATCGCCTAATCCGCTAAGGTCTAATAATGTATTAGCCCTTTCTGTTTCGGAAAGCCCGAAAGCCGAACATAAAAATGATAAAAGGGCCTCATATTTGTGGGTTAGAGGTGGAGAGGCAATCACTGGTAAAGCTCTAGTTGCTGTCTGTGATTCTAGAGCAGCTACAACATGAAAGTATCTCGTGTCATCAGATGATATGTGCTTCGGTTTGTGCGAATCATGCCAACGGGCACTCGTCCAAAAAGTTGGAAGTTTAAGTGCTTCTGCCTTGATAGACATAACGAAATGAAATGTTGGAGGCTTAAAACTAAATCTAAAAAAAATCCAGATCAACTATCACATCGGGGTCACCAGTGTAGCACTTATCCAATCAATAAGAAACACAGGATATACCTTTGGGTTTTCTGGTGTAATTGAATTATTAAGATATCGGAAAGAGTTCCTTTTAGGTACGGACGGTTTTTTACATAGAAGAAACAGTTGCAACCCTATAGTGTGTTTCCTACTTAGATAAGAGACAGAGCAAAAATCAAGCCCAATCTTTTTCTATGGTCCCGATCAAACGAAGCCCTCTTTAATGAGTAAATTAGTCCGTACCTAAAAGGAACTCTTTCCAAGATATTATCCGACTGTGTCGAGATATAAGTCTGAACTGGGAAAATAAGCTCTTGATCCCCTCAACGCCTCTGTGGTGAGTTCTCTTCACAACTCGGATGTATACATTCATCACGGGTTAGTCTTTATTATTGTCCAAGATTTAATAGTCCAGACGCCACACTAACTCCGTTATTACAGCTAATAAAGCTCCAACTACTATTCTCACAATCACTAGAGCTGCTGCTATTACATACTACTACTAGTACCACTTCTACCACTACCGCTCACTTCTGTTCTACTACTGCTCTTGCTTCTGTTGCTCTCACTGCTATCACTACTACATGTATGACTAATACTACCACTACTCAAACTACATGTACCATAAGAGGAAGGTATCAAGAGCCTTCTCCAATAGCACTGTGTGAATTTTTATAAAGCAATTCAAGCAATGCTGAAAGGCTAAGTTTAAAAATAGCCAGTGTCATTAGCTTAGAGATTGCAGAATGCTTAACACTGTTTTTATCATTATTTAATAGGCTGTTCTAAAAAAAATATGAGAGAGAGAGTGTGTGTGTGTGTGTGCTTTTGATTATTTTTCATACAACTCCTACTACTTCAACAGTTCATGAATACAATTGATACTACTTTTGATATTATGACATCTACCAGTACTACCAATGCAAATAGTTTTAGCATTACTGGTAATATAACGCTAATCTTTTACTGCTATTTCTTATTACTATTAGAGCTACTCTGCACCCTTAACTGAATGCAGCAGAGAGTTACTAGAAAATACACTAGACGAATGTGTATTTTATGCTAAATCAGGCTGAGATAAAGCACCTCACCAGATACAACCTTTTCCAGAACTTTTCTTATGAGATGCTTTAACACAGGGATGACTTTTTCAGTACTTGGATCCATACTGTGTGACTACAAGAAGGGAGTCTCTGCAAGAAAATGACAAATGAATAGATGATGCTGGGCTGAAGAAGCACACTTTTGCAACTGTCCACAAAAGCAACAACTGGAGACACCATATTCAGGAAAGTTACAAACAATTTTTTTTTTAAATCAATATGGTTTGAAATTCTATACTGCACTGAAATTGTACAATTGAGCATGAATATATGCGACCTATGGGCACTTTCCCTATTTTCTTTAAGTAAATCTGCATGAAGTATTTGGAGTAAATTGTTGAATTCATTGTACTGTGTTTAAAACTCTATTACTTTATAAAAAAATCATAGAATTTAATTTGCTATATGATATCTAAAAACTAATCTATCTTTATTCTTTGGTTTATTTATCCAAGATTCATATGTAGCCTGAAGTTTTCTGTCAATCAAAGTGTAGGATCCATTAATAGAAGTAGCTGTCATAATGTTTCCTTTCTGCTGCACCTGTCATTGCAACTGTTCTTGTTATAATACAAGTATCATTATTATTATTATTATTATTATTATTATTATTATTATTATTTATTTTTCTCCCTCTTATCTTTCTTTGTTTATAAGAAGAAAATTATGCATTTGGCCTTTAAAAAGCTCAAGTTTGTTTAAATTTAAGAGAATAAAAATCCTTTTTCACTTCTGTCATCATAAGTATATTTTCCATTTGTGGCCATTTTTGGTGATTAAATTTGTAAAAAGTCGGTCACATTAGGCACCCTTCCAAGGCATGAAAGAAATCATTTTATATCTAGCCAATAGCAAAAGATTTTATATCACCTCTGATAGAAATTATTAAAATAACACTAATCTTTATGTATCTTTTCAGGTAAAAGTAATTTCTCTCTCATACTCCCTACCATTTCTATGATTCTGGGTTTCTATTTCCTCTCTATCCTTCGTCTGCTTGACTGTTCATCTCTCTTTGTCTGTGCGCTTGCATTTTTCACTTATGTCCGCCTTCTGCTATTTGTTCATCTCATAGGTAAAGTTCAAAACTTATACTACAATTTATACAACTAAAAAAATAAAGTCTAAATTATCCATTGTTTTCATCATTCAAATACTAACTTTGACCGGCCACCAATCATGACTTACTGGGTACTGAGCATAGATTAGTTGAATAGCCTTTTCATGTCAAACCTATCAAGCAGGAAAGTAACCCAAAAAGATATGAATCCTCATCTTGGGTGACAATATCTGCTTTATCTTCACCCTCAGCAAAAATACTGCCTGCTTTATGATCATCTCAGATATCTCAGATACAATTTAAATATGATCTATTGAGACTCTTATATCATTTACAAAATGAGACCTTAATAGGATAGAATAAACCTGGCAATTCACCTCTACTCTCAATCCCATAACTTTTTTTGAACTTTTAATATGCTCGTCTCTCCTCACTAATTGATCACTCAACTTCTATAAAAGGTAGTCACAATCATGAAATTGCCTGTATTATATATGCCTTGTAAAACGATTTCATGCGCCTTTAAAATTCTTCCTATTTCAAAAAGATTTTCTTACAAAAATGATAACACGTTCTTCCAAGCACATGCTGAGGAGACAACAGGTACAGTTTGGTGTACCTAAATCTTATAAGATCACCAAATTTAACTCTGTGCAGTTTTTTCTTGAAAATAATCATTTTATCAACAACAAACGTCACATATATGATATAATATTGGTGTTTGTGAGTGGCTGTTTTTACAAAGTGGCCAATTCTGTGCCTTTCACATACATATTTTTTTCACTTAATCAAATGGCGCATTTTCACTTAAGAAACAGAACTAAGAGAGAGCACAATTCCTTTTAAATTTATTGTTTAATGTGTGCGCCACCACATTTTGCTCTATGTCATTTCTAGCTTACTTTAAGCAGAGCAGATATGCTGTTATAAAAGCTTTGCTAGCATGACTCAAATAGGTTCTTTACTAACGTTTCTTATGGGCTTTAAAGTTCAAAGTATTTTTTTTTTTTTTTGGGGGGGGTAAATTTCTAGATATCGGCCTAACTTCATTTAAGCTTTAAAATCGCTTGTTTCTAAATTATGAGTTTGATAAGCTGAACATGAATATGAAGGTTTGTTCATCTCAAATAAATACTTTTCAAGATAGAAACATTTTGTCTTGCACTGTTTCCTGATGTTTGTCCCAGTTATGTATACCTATCTGCTTAAGTGCTTTTGCCTGCTCCACTTATTCTTGACCTGGACAGCAGGCTCTACCCACCGTAGGCCCAGCAAATGCGTACAATTCTGAAACCGGAAGCAATATTTTCTGATTGCGAAACTGAGGACATAGATCTAGATGAGAGGGGTCTCATTTGTCATTTATAAAATTAATCCCTTTTCATTGTTACATACTTTACTAATTACTAAATCGCGACAACTTTCACGACCAAAAATTCAGTAATCTAGGCGAAAGAAATACTTAAAGCCAAGAAGAGTTGTCTGCAGGAGTTGGGACGATATCTTCAAATTTACCTTTTTTCATCAACTACATGCATTTCTCAATCCTAGGGTGGGGGAAGTGGTAGCTGTGAGCAAAATATACTTCAATTGTATTTTTCAAAATGAATTTGATACGCTAAAATATGAAGGTTTATTTCGTCGCAAATAAATACTTTTCAAGATGTAAGCATTTTTTTATTGCCCTAAAATCACATTAAACTACAAGTTTCGAATTCGTCCAGAAACATTTTATTCCGAAGCTATAAGTGAGTTGGACCACTATCACATCAGCAAATTTACTGAATTTGCTTATTGCCAGTCGGTGTTGGGAAAAGTAGGATACATCTGTTTAATCCCAACTGGTGTTCTCTAATCACCTCTCTATCTCTTGTTGTATGTTGCAATTTATTAATTTTGAAATAATGTATTGTTTTTCCAATTTCTTTTGAATGCATGTTTGATTTCATTTCACAAGCTTTACTGCATATTATGTGCCATTTTGATATGGTCACAGTAATTAGTTAAAGTTTTTTCAATAAGAATAGATTAGGATTATAAAAATTAATCTATGGACATATTGTTCTTTCCGATGTAACAGTGACATAACTTTCTGTCATTGAAGCATCATTAAGATCATTCTAGATCTAGATCTATGTCAGTTCACAAAATTAATAGGTAAATTTGCAGATATCGGCCCAACTCACACTAGACTTCACAACTGAATCTTTCCCGACGACATTGAAACTTGTAGTTAAATAAGATTTTCGAGCAACACAAAAATGCTTATATCTTGAAAAGTATTTATTTGCGAAGAATAATTGCCATAATACCACAAATTCTACTATTCCCAACACCGGTTGTAGATCTATTCTAACCTATCTAGATCTAAATAACCTGGATTTGTGGTCCTCAGTTCTTCAAGGTGGAGAATTTTCGTAGAAAATCATTATGCTCGATCTAGAAGCCTCGATAAATTAGAGATGGTGCCCGCATCTTCACGATTGTTTTGAAGCCTGGTGAAGAACTGGGTTCTGGAGAGTGGAGACCGGAGAGACATGATTATCACTACCGCATGCTAAATTGAGGTTAGTGAGATGGGATACAGTATTCAACAGTCAATAAAATGTAAATAATGAGTTTACTGGGCTGGTAATGGTATCGTCGTAAATTTTATCTCACAAGCTTTCAGGTTTTCGATCGTTAAGTAACCTACGTTTCGCGTTATTTTACACTGAATTTTCTCACTGGTTATCATGATGATAATAATAAATTCTCTTGACTTACATGTCTTATCATTGTGCACTTACCAAGAAATTATTTTCTCCTCTCTCTCTACTTTTATATTCATATTTGTTGCTTTTCTTCCTTTAGAATAGCCAATTGAATTTTGTTTACCGTCTGCCTTCACAAAATTGTAAGAACACGTACATTGAGTGCAAATTTTATTTGATCGGTATAAAGCTGTGAGCACATTATATTCATGTCTTCCCTCCGGGATGATAAAGTCCTCTTCTCGTCTGAATAATTATGAAGACGAAAGAAAGATAAAGTCTCAGTAACAACAAGCAATAATAGGCAATAATAATAACAACAACAACAACAACAACAACAACAACAACAACAACAACAACAATAATAATAATAATAATAATAATAATAATAATAATAATAATAAATAAATAAATAAATAAATAAATAAATAAATAAATAAATAGCAAGCAAATCAGAAAATCAAGTACAAGTAGCTAAGGACATGAAACAGAAAATTATTAGAGAGGTACATTGCTTTTTGGAAAAAAATTCTTGACCAAAAAAAAAACCTTTGCCTCTGATTCAAGAAGCAGAAAAGTGAGCCAAAGACGCCGCCCATCTTCGTCATCCTATTCCTCTTCATGATCATAGTCCACTCTTCCCCGAGAGGGACAAAAATCCAAGAGCGCAGAGGCAGTCGCTCTGAATCACAAGGGACTGGATTTTTTTTTTTTTTGGTGAGGAAAAAAAAAGGGGGGGTGGGGGGGAAAAATGCTTCGTTTTATCTCGATCACTCGTTTTGTTTTTTATGGTAAAAACTGCCGCACAATGCACGGAGAATGTAGCAGATATAGATATCCTATCTAAGGGTTCCAAGGAACTTCCCTATTCTAGCGAAAAAAAATTACTTAGGGGATATTTACAAAAACCTTCCCACCCTATCCGCGAGGTGGCGAAATGTGTAGGTTTTCTTGTATCTTGTTTTCCAGTAAAATCAATGTTTCTCCTTCATTACCGCAAACTCAAAAGAGAAAAGGTGGAAGTTTTATCAAAAGAGATATGGAAAGTGTAACTGAGAGATGCGAGTGTTGGAGAGAGCTTTCGGTGAGATTGAGTGGTGGAGAATAGACGCGCCGAAGCCACGCAGCCCAATTTTATAACCCGACCCTCCCATTCCGATTCTAGCCTGCTAAGAACAAGTGGTCCCTGGAAATGGAATATGAAAAAGCGAATGAAATAATATAAAAAAAATTGTATAAATGAACTGGACCTGATCGCGTTCTCTCTAGCGTCAAAACCTTTTACCAAGGAGTTATTTAACTGTAATAGGGGATTTTTCGGAGAGAAAAATACGACTATGGTTTGTCTAAATATTAATTAAGATGGGATTACCCAGTACATTATACTTGACAATCTGTGAGGAGAAATCTAAGGTTGGTGTGAATAAAACAAGATTTGGCTTTTAGCCACAAGATAGCTGGAAATAAAAATTTTTTTCACTCCCTACCAGACATAGACTAGTTTGCATCAAGACTCAACTTTCAAGCAAAAACATAGTTACGGGCTACGCAGGCCCAATTCTAATGCAAGAGGCCCTATGTGTAGACGCGTATGGACTTTCATGTTTTCCCACCACTCTATTTACTTTCTAGAGTCATAATAAAGGACGAAGCGACTTGTAGTTGAGCTATACTGGTCTGACCAGCACTTGTTTTCCCCAGCCACAAGATAGCTGGAAGTAAAAATTTAGAAGCAGAAAAGGAAGCCATTGACACAGAATGAATTCACGATTGTTGAATAACTTTTTTTTTTCCTCTCCGTACCAGACATAGACTAGTTTGCATCAAGACTCAACTTTCAAGCAAAAACATAGTTACGGGCTACGCAGGCCCAATCCTAATGCAAGAAGCCCTATGTGTAGATGCGTATGGGCTACTCAAAGATCTATGACATAGCTTTACTTCCGATTTTCCCACTGAAATCTCAGGTTATTAAACGGAAATGGTAAAAAAGCATAAAAAGACTTTATGTGACTCATTCACTGTCCTCAATAACGGCCGAAAGTTTTGTCCTTTATTTATAACTAATCGTACAAAGAGAAATCCTTTGACGTAGATGACACCTCGCAGATGGCTCGATACAAGACCTCGATATAGGCCTACCTTTGATTTCAGTTGAAGTTTGCCTCCAAAGTGTAAGAATATTCTAGTTCTACATTAGCCATCTATTGTTTCACAGGAATATTGACACATTTTCCTTTGGATCCAGATCTAGTCTAATTATATAAAGTGCAAATTATGGATTCTTTTGTAATGCTATAACGCCTTTCATGTTATTACCATTTTGATCATTTAAACTCTAAACCTTTTTATAGACCTTTATCAAGGTTCGAGGAATACTGTAAAGAGAGTACTTTACTAATGAGTACTGGCTGTCTCACTCAACAAGTTTTATGTAAAGTACCAAGCTTACATTCATTGAAAAGTACGATTTGCACCTCATTGAAAGTTTCATTTGAAAAAAAAGCATCATTTGATCATGTTCTCTTTTCTCGCCATAGAGCTATGATGATTAACGGCCTACCTCGTAAGCATAAAATTGTTGTTGGGACTACGATACATTTTCTCATCTCTGTGGTTTTTTTGTTCGAAGGATTTTCATCAACAGCCATGGGTAAGCCTTGACACCAGTCACCTTCGATTTTATTATTGCAATCGTATAACGACGAATTAAAATAATTCAAATTAAGACATTAAGTGAAAAATCAGCTAAGTAACAATTTGAGGGCTTTGAGAAAATTCAAATTCAAAATTGAAACAACCTTGGTATACTTCACAGAAGTTTACAGAGAAACGTAAATGTCACCATTTTTAAGAGTGTGTCCAATTTAGAAGTTAAATCTAAAAAGTTAGAATTTTTACACCACTTGACTTGTGAATAACTTTTTGAAATAATTTTATTGTTAATAAAAGTAGCGGGGTTTTCACTTTTTGGCAAAATTATTTCTTTTTAATTTTTTTTTAACTCACGAAAAGCCTGCACTGTTTTCATTTATACTGACCTTACAGCTGCTTGTTCTATGCTGTTGGGAGTAAGGTCTTATTATTCAAGCACGAAGTAAAGCTCAATATGCAAAAAAAAAAAAAAAGAAAGAAAGAAAGATTAATAAAAAAAATGAATCAGGTGACTGCTCTTCATAGCGTAGACGACCTAAATAAGAAAAAAAAAACTAATAAAAAAAATTTAAAATAATCTAGCTATGAAGAAAACCTATGTTATAAAACTGATTATATCAATTGCTATATTAAGACTATCTATCTATCTATATATATGCATGTGTGTGTAACTAACTGAGTGGTTATATATTTCCTACCACAACAGGACCCACTAATTATCTATAGAACTAGAAGCTCTGTGCTGCTTCCTACTCTAAGTAATTGCAGACCCTAAATTATAATGGTAGAGTGCCTAGCAGCCGTGCAATACTACAGAGTTCACACTCACGGTTCTTGACTATCATTGGAGTACTAAGGCCACTGTTCCCTAACTCATAGGAGTAGGTGTCGAGACTGAACCAGAACATAATAGCTACACTCCAGAAAGATTACAATAAAGAAGAAGTAAAGTTATCAACACCTATAATAAGTTTATTATACGAATACTCAAATTATATCAATGGATGAAATTAATGCGCAAAGAACAAAATACAAAGAAGATAAAAAAAAACTAAGTGCATTTAAGAAGATATTAAGAACAAGATGCTTACACGATTCTAAAACAAAATGCGTAGAAAAGATAAAAGGAACAAAATGGTCAGTCTCAGAATAATTAGCACCAAAAAAAAAATACCCAAATGAAAGACGTAAACAAAATATTCAGAGTAATAAGCAGAAAATACCAAAACAGAATGCGTATAAATATAAGAAGATAGTAAGCGCCAAGAAGATACCGAAACAAAATAGTCAGGATCATAAGCGTCAAGAAAATACTCAAACAAAATGCGTAAACAAAATGCGTCAGAATTGAAAATACTAAGAACAGGATACTAAAACAAAATGCCTAATGGTCACAATGTGGAGAAATAAAGAAATAAAACATATATTGGACATGCAGCGTAGTCAATAGGATAAATCATTAATCATTCAATCTTAACCTTAAGTGAAAGTTCAACCTTGCAGAACAAGTATAATTGAATGTAATGTTCTAAACCTAACCACCACGGCCAATGCCACAAGTTAATGAAGACACGCAGATGTCCCGACTGAGAAAAAACAACTCAATCCTTTCGTTTCTCTAAGGTCGTCCGACATATAAGTTTTGGTCACAACGAACTTCTTTTCCATGACGACAAGCACAAAAGGGGCACCCTACCAGCATTTTCCTGGCCCATCTATAAAAATTTACAACTTGCGTGGTTAATTTTCTAAAATGATTGAAGTTGACAGTTTTTTTTTCAGGTTTCTCAATACACAAAAATTGAGAAATATGACAGTTTTATCTAAATTACAGCCTGAAATCGACGCCTTTCCGCTATAGACTGATGTTTTACGAGATTACTCAAACTGTCACCTTTAAATTATTATAATTTTGAAAAAAAATCTCTTAAATAATATTAGACATCCATAAACTTACTCTAATCTAATCAATGCCTAGCCTGTCCGACGCCGCATTAGTGGCACGATATCGTATATCTAGCATATGACACGTCATTTACCTAATTTTGAATACATATTTATTGGAATTTTAAAGACTTTTATACTAATACTAGTAGGCCTGTTAACTGAAGGGCAGACAAACCTCACGGTTTTTTTTAAAGCAAACAACATTTTACCAATTGAATTGTGTTTACATAACTTAACTCAAAATCTTTTTTAAACTTATAAGGCATGAGATAGAAATATAAAAGTTTTACTGTAAGATATAGGCAAAGAAAATTTGTTCGGCACCTCGAAAAATTTTCGAAACAAGAAAAAGAGAACAAAATAAAACCAGCAAACATCAACACACAAACACACCCGTACCCGCAATGATCTCATTTCTTATTTATTTTAACCTTGTAGATAGAAACGCTTTAAAAAAAATTCTGCAAACTTCCAAAAATGTGCATTGATTACGGAAATAAATGATTGTCAATATTTAGGAAACTTTTCTAGACAATATTCCATCAGAACACCATTGTTTACAACATAGGTTAAATAAAGTTTCCACCTTCTTTGACCAAGACAGTCATGGCGGCACCGAAAAATTACGAAAATACCCGCGACATCCGGAAGTGCTTGTCGGTGTATCTGTCCGTTCCCTAATTTGTGGTCGATCCAACTTCCCTGTGTGGTATGAGTATGATCTCGTTTGCATAATTGCGACCGCCCATGGCTTTGTCTACCGTACCACGTGGTACCTCGCTATTGGTCCACTTTCATGTAATCACTTAGAGAGGGAGATGGGAACTTTATGAAAAGGTGTAGGATCATGAGTCTAAGAATATCGCCCTGGCGTGACCAATGCCTAGCACTTATGATAATCTGCTAATTAGATCTACAGTACTGGTAATTCAACAGAACTTAGTTTAAGGGAATACTTCCACAGATTAGCGAGGTAATCATATCTTAAAGTTACAATCAATAATTCATCGGTTAAGGCATAGGTTAACACAATATTTAGAAAAGTAAATTCATAGCATGATATAGGAATAATTAAGTCAGCTGTCTGTCATTGAGTCAACGATTGTCTGAAGGGAGGAAATTAATACTTAGTGCAGTATAGTAATAGTAGTACTAGTAGTAGCAGTAGCAGCAACAGTAATAGTGGTGGTTGTAATTGTAGTAGTAGTAGTAGTAGTAGTAGTAGTAGTAGTAGTAGTAGTAGTAGTAGTAGTAGTAGTAGTAGTAGTAGTAGTAGTAGTAGTAGTAGTAGTAGTAGTAGTAGTAGTAGTAGTAGTAGTAGTAGTAGTAGTAGTAGTAATAGTAGTAGTAGTAGTGGTAGTAGCAGTAGTAGTAGAAGTTATAGTGGTACTAGTCGTATTAGCTGGAGCAGCGGCAGTGGTGATGTTTGTGGTAGCAGTAGCAGTATTAAAGTACTGGTAGGAAAAGTTTTGGGGAAATTGTATTCTTGAAACTGAGAAAAGGGTCGGAATATAAAGTAAAACAAACTAATAAGGAAACATAAAGAAAACAAATATAATAGGAGAAATTAAGGTAAACCTTAATTTTAAATACCTTGTACACTATTTTTTAAAGCGTTCGAATAACTAAGAATTTTGTGCAAAATTTGAAGTTCATGGCTATTCATATTGCGGCAAAAAATAGGAGTATCTAAATAAACAGAAATAGATGGCAGCTTTTTTTAAAATTACCCTAAATAGCTTTCAATGAGGAATTGAAACTGCAGTGCACAGAACACAAATTGCAATCCTTGACATCGCATTTGATTTTTTTTCTCTAAGGGATCGGCTCTTTTAATTTCACTTAACACACTGGACCGTTCATTGTTTTTATAAGCTACCTTTTTGTTTCATCGGAATAATTATACATAAAGGCATGTAAAAGTGGAACTGATTTGTCGAGCTAAAAGATTAATGGAAAATAATTTGGTTAAAATATGCTACTATATCTTTTAAAGTTTATATTGTACAAGTTTTCACTTGCGAAATATTTCGTGTCAACTTTTTAACTATACCTTTTATCCTCATAATTTAAAAACATCCCCACCCCTATCTACCGCCCATCATGCTCCACATACTGCTGATCAGCTGAGGAGTATCAACTTGGAGATATTGTTTACATGGCGTGCGACTATAGAAAATTGTCATTGACAACTGTACCTCAAGAAATGATAATTAAAAATGAGAACACACTTTCTTCAGTAATTTGCAAACCAAATGACTGGATGGTAAAGGTAAGTCGTTTCTTTGGGGATTTATTACACACTGTATAAAGTAAGAGAACAGCTGAATTCCATGACAGTTAGGAATCTGTAAAAATGTATCCCACAGTCACGAATAAATTACCGCTTCTCTCTTGATGTATGTCAGAGAAGTTGTTCCATAAAATTTTTCTGATCTGCTTAGGAAAATAAACAATTGGTTGACAAAAGAGTAGAAGAACATGAATGCTATAAAAAGGTACGTTTTATTACTAGACTGCAGGATAATGAGTTAACGTGGAACAATCACAGACACAGAGCTTAAATCGGATTGTCACCTCATTGACTGAAAAGGCTTTTTTCAACATTAAGAAAGAAGCACTATCATGGCCTATTTTGATGTTGTAAATCACTGAAATAATATTTCATATGCACCTTACCAACTTGGTATGTTTATAAAATTATGAAGATAATTGATAATCTTAATCGACATAATTGTGATTAATCTATATTAGCGATTCTTCCATAAGAAGTAAAGAATGCTGCCTTAATAACTTTTTTCCATTTACAGCTATCTGCTGACTTGTGGGTGGCTGAATGTGCCACCTCAGAGGAGCCGATAATGAGAGTAATTATAACTAATTTAATTTCATATGACGCTGGAAAATACACATGTACCGCAAAAGCAACTTCAAAGTCGATTCACCTAATGGACATTAAAATCGGCGGTAATGTCCTTTTAATGCAGCATAATTACATTTCTTTTATACTTTTGTAAGAAATTAGTTGCTCCCGCAACTGCTGCTGCCAGTTCTGCTGCGAAGACTACTACTACTACTACTACTACTACTACTACTACTACTACTACTACTACTACTACTACTACTACTACTACTACTACTACTACTACTACTACTACTACTACTACTACTCCTACTACTACTACTCCTACTACTGCTACTGCTGCTGCTGCTGCTGCTGCTGCTGCTTCTACTGCTGCTGCTACTGCTACTGCTACTGCTACTGCTACTACTACTACTACTGCTACTACTACTGCTACTGCTACTGCTACTACTACTGCTACTGCTACTGCTACTACTACTACTACTACTACTACTACTACTACTACTACTACTACTACTGCTGCTGCTGCTGCTGCTGCTGCTGCTGCTGCTGCTGCTGCTGCTGCTTCTGCTGCTGCTGCTGCTGCTGCTGCTGCTGCTGCTGCTGCTGCCAGCAGCAGCAGCAGCAGCAGGCGAGCTGCTGCTGCAACAGCTGCTGCTGCTGCTGCTGCTGCTGCTGCTGCTGCTGCTGCTGCTGCTGCTGCTGCTGCTGCTGCTGCTGCCACTGCTGCTGCTGCTGCTGCTGCTGCTGCTGCTGCTGCTGCTGCTGCTGCTGCTGCTGCTGCTGCTGCTGCTGCTGCTTGGCAGCAGCAGCAGCGGCGGCAGCAGCAACGCTGCTGCTGCTTTAGCTGCTACTGCTGCTGCTGCTGCTGCTGCTGCTGCTGCTGCTGCTGCTGCTGCTGCTGCTGCTGCTGCTGCTGCTGCTGCTGCTGCTGCTACTGCTACTGCTACTGCTACTGCTACTGCTACTGCTACTGCTACTACTAATTCTGCTACTGCTGCTGCTGCTGCTGCTGCTACTACTACTACTACTACTACTACTACTACTACTACTACTACTACTACTACTACTACTACTACTACTACTACTACTACTACTACTACTACTACTACTACTACTTATACTACTTCAACTACTATTTGTACCGCAAATCCATGCAAATGTGATATCTATTATTATAATCTGCTGAGGGACGTCCGAGGACTGGGCATTCAAACTGAATATAGATGGTTTTGGATGAATAACCTCAATGACTGAATTATTAAGATATTTGCCATTGGCCATTTACCATTTAAGACAAGACGCATAAAGAAGACCAATTACCAGTTAATGGCGACTGCCTGTAATTTTTACCATAATATACACAAACGAGAGGATCAGAAACACAATAATTCGTTGCCTGATGCCTTCTTGTTATTAAATAAGGGAGGAGTGCTGTATAAATTCAAATGGCAAATCTTCGACTCAATCTAGCACTTAAATTCCTCCAGCTTCTATGACAGTTAGTGCACGAAATTTGATCATTCGTAGTATAATCAACATGCGTTTAAATAATTTCGATAGGAAGTGGCTAGATATTTTTCGTCGGTTATACAGATGAGACAATGTACTGTAACAAAGTAAATTTAAAGTTCCTATTGAAATCTGAGTGAAAGTTGTATAAGTGCAGAGAAAGCAAGACTGCTTGAAATGTTGGGACAGTCTGATGGCTTGTTTGTCCGGTGGCGAACACAATCAAATCATAAAAAAAACCGACGAAAATCGAAAGTGGAGAGATGTCAAAACAGCAAGCAAAGCAAAAAATAACCCAAAGTCGATTGGTTGAACACTAACTAATTGCAAAGCATAGTGGATCATCTATTAAAGTGTTGCCGTTTTAAGATTTTACTGACATTATGGTCTGAAGGAAGTGAACACTCAAAAATGTTATCTCGAAGGGTTGCAATATAATTATAAGTATTCCAGTTAAAAATCACAAATTTCGTTTTGAATTTATTTATAAATATATGAACAGTGTATTTATATAACTATAAGATTAACCTTAAGCTTGTATACCCAGAAGCGATTCAATCAACAAACAGATTTAACCTCAAGAATTCTGATCTATCAGTTTTCATTTTTTTTTCTTTTTTGTATTTCAGCTTTTTGCGGATTTTTAAAGAACTCAACACTTGACAATGTAATGTAAACAGTTTGCAAAAAAGAGGGCTAATCCTGCTGAAAATCACCAGTTTTGTAAAAAAAAAAAAAAAAGCTTTGAATAAAAGCCATGTGCATAAAGCCTATTAAATTACAGTCTTTAAAGACGACGATATCTGCAATAGCCTAGAAATGGCCAGGATCAGCAAAGTCTTTACTGGAGGGAAGAACTAATCAAGGTTTTTCTATTTCTTTTTTTTTTAAATCTCTTCATTGGTGACCACTTTTCCAAAACATAAAGTTGCATTTGCAGTGGATCCCATGAGCACCACGTGATTATGGTCTTAGAGGAACAAGCTTGCCTTACATGAAAGTGAATCCAGAACTAGATCTAGATAAGATTTTATGCTTCTAAAATTCTTTATTTTGAATGCTCTGGATTTTTATATACTCCATATAAATTTTATCTGAAAAATAATTCGTAGCTTCTATTAGAGGAACTGGGAAGATATCTTTCTTTTCGACTTTATATTAAGCTAGCGATAATCAACACACCACGTCATATCCCCACCTTTTTCGACTACAACTGGCGAAGTTGCCTATTCGGAAACTTAGGGTTTATTATCACCCGCCTTGAGCATTTTTTCGAAGTGCTGCTCCTTCTCCTCCCCTAGGAAATGAATCGGAGTGCGTCACAACTTCTGCAATCGCAGTGTTTACAGAGTACTGGACAGAGGTGAAATTACCAAGATCTAAATAGTCACCCATGTATATTTCAAAAGCAGATTTTTCAACCTCAGCTGCTGTTCATACGATACTTTCTCCTTCGATTTAATATTTCCTTTAAGTGATCAGGTAGTTATTGGTTCCCTTCCCTGCAAACCATTCAACTTCCCTGGTTACAATTCTTGGTTCCATTCCCCGCAAACTTCCCTGGTTACAGAGACATGGAAGTACTCCGACCCATTATGTCGACGGGACAAGCCCGAGCCACTGAAGAGCTAGATGAAACGTTGACCATCTGGTGAGATAGGTTGACCAGAGAAAACATTGAACCGTTATCCCGTGTCACAAGAGCATCAGGGATTACGAATAGAAAACTGTTTCGAGCCTCAATGATGATGTCATCCCACTAATTCCCTCTCAAACCGACAAGAAGCGCTCAAGAAGGTATTAGGTTGGATTTTGACACTCTGATTGAGTCTCACCTCATATGCAACATCTTCAGCATAAGTGTTGCGAAAAAGAGGAAATTCCACACCATTCAAGAAGAGGATCTTGGTCCCCAAATCCAGCTTAGCTTTGAACTTAGATGATCTAAACCCAGAAGCATTATCATCGTTAAAGGGAGGTACATACAGAGATTTATCGGAGCGCCAACGCTGCAAGCAGTCTTCAATAGGCCCAACCACGGTTACATCTAGCTTTTGTTGTTTACCAGCCGGAAAGATCGATGTTTTCTTAACGAGGCGGAGGGTTCTCCCATGTTTTTAAAACTTGATCATCAATAATCGTAACCCCTGCTGAAGTGTAAGGTGTAGCCCATATAGACATGTTAGTTAAAACTACTTGCAGGCGATACGCAGAGTCAAATTTCAGGCTTTAATAATTATCTCCCGGTTCAGCACATCCTCCTCTCTCCACCCTCCTTACCTTCCCCCAACTTGTAATGAAGGATATGCACAATGGACATCCTTCACATTTTCCCTTAGGTCTTGATCTACTGCTCTCGCTACAAATCACAGCACCAGGCTCATCGTGTTAAACAACCTGAGAGTAAGAATGAAGATTTTGTACTTTTAGCCGACCCTCAATACGCCTTGACTGCGGGCAAGCGATTCGATGATGCGATTTCTTTGCACTCGAAACATCTTCGATCTTTGAACGTAACTAAAAGTTTATCAAGACATCCCTCTCTAAAGTGACCCGGTTTTCCCGCACCTAAAACATTTACATGCTACTATCCGGTGATGGAGCCGACCATAAGATAATGATCGTTAATGAACCCTCTCCAGATCCTTTACTTCATCTTTAGAACCCTCTCCAGATCCTTTACTTCACCTTCACCTTCAAGGTGAGTCTAAGACACCGGTTTTCCCTTCTAATTACCCAATTCGAATAGGCATTTAATTTACCTTCATTTCAAGCTAATCAATGCTTTTTCCATGCCCCTTAACCTCCTGAACCAAGGTAGATACCGTTTTAGTAAGAGAAACTGACGCCACCTCAACGGCCTTTAATGATTTAAAGATACCCAATAATTTCTAAATCTTTGTAATACTTACAGGAATTTGGAGCTGGAGCAGTGAATTATTCCACAGTGAGGAGGGCTTTCCAGGTAAGAGATGTTACACTTGCAATACAGAAACTAAGCGAATTTTAAACATTGATTAACATGTTCGTATATCTTAAAACACCCATAAATTTTTCAATACGAGTGGATAATCATGAAAAAAGATAGAATTGGTGAATATTTGCGCTAAGAGGTGGCGTATATATAGCCAATGGAGAAACAATTGCATGTTCAAAGTGTATATGAGAGTATCCCTATCGCTACGTATTCCGTCCTATATTTTATTACAATAAGAATAGACACCTGTTCATTAGTAGTTCTAAATTGTTTAACATTCGCAAAATATTCCTCACAATCTTATACACTGACTTTTTAAAACGCGAATGGTGAGAAGAAAGGCAAGATAAAATGAACGTCTTAACTTTAAATCAACGTGAAAAGTTCTTCCAAACTATGAATTTGGGAGGAAACGAGTGAAATAAGTATATCATTAGAATAACTGGAATCTCTTCATTTTCTTTTTATTTTAATCAGACAATTGAGAAACATATCTATGATGTTTTTAAATATTCTATGATTAAAAAAGAAAGCAAAAAACATTTGGAATAAAAACTGATTAGTGAAAGAGCAAGGCGAAACACAAGCTAGTTTAGGCAGAGTCTGCTTATTTTGATAAATGGCAGGAGTCATACAGTCAGCCCGGATTGGTTCTGTTATACATTATCTGTTTGTCTTTATTTTATTCATTTTACTGTGGTCCAGCTTAATCTTATGATGACGATTATTAAATCTGCCACAATTTTAGTTAGCTCATGCGTCCGTAGAGAGCTCTGTGTTGAAATGACCTACAGTCTATTTGGAATGAAGGAAAAAGTTGTGTGTGGGTGAAGGAGGAGAGGGTAATTCAATAATAGTGCTTTGAGAGACACTTGATAAAGAATTATCCTTTAGAGTCTAATACAGCAACATTTTAATAAAATATATAACTATGCTTTTTTGGCTTTGAGTGCCCGTACAATTTATGATAAAGACAATATTGAGAATATTTATTGACAAAATAGATGAAGCTGAAAGATAGTGATGATGACAAAGGAGGGCGATTATAATTATAATGATGACGTTGATAAAAGTGACGATGATCAAGATCTTGACAAAGATGAGTAGATGGGAACTAATGATTAAGATGGTGATGAGGATGATAATGATGGTGACGCATTATTCTTTCTTTTTTAATACGTTATTTGATAATGGGGCTCCTGGTGCTCTTTAATTGAAATCGCTTAACAAATGTAACAATTACATTTCAAATGATCTTCCCCTTTCCGTTAATGATCTTTCTTTTTCATGAATTTCAGAACCTGAAAATCCACTTCCAGATCCACTTCTTCTTATTGAGAGCCTAGGTAGATATCGCCGTTTCACATTTTCATAGTGCGACACTTTTCTTCCTTTAAACATAACATAATTATTTTAAAGTCAACTGCCAATTTCCCATCAGAAGAGCACAGTAATAAGCTGATGCTGCAACTCAAATGAAGGCCCTGTTACGTTAAGTTATAGCCGGTGAAATACGTTGTTGAGTTTAGAATTAATTCCAAACAGTAACATTCTTGAGTAAAGATGCGCAGCTAATTTAAAACAATTTATTAATAGGAAACTGTGCAAAGATATAATTATATATAATTATATATATATATAACTACCACCTCCACTAAAACAAAAACAACAACAGCAAAACTGAAGTCATTTATTCGACTCATAAATAATATTGTTAATGAGTTTTGAATATGTTTTCTAACCCATTAGGTCACAGCTTTCTCGACGGATATTGCAAAAGTTTTTTTACGAATTAAACTCACAATAAAGTTTACTATCATAATGGATAATGGGGCCATGAATTTGTTATTTTATTAGGCCAGGGATTTTACTTCTTGTTCTTTTGATTTTTTTCTAACATATAATTTTTTTTTCTAATATGGTATATTAGGTATATGTTAATGGTGAAAGTTCTTTTTAATATTTTTATTCGACTCCCACACATGTTTTTTCTCTCCGATTTTTCCTTAAAGTTTTTAAGTGAATATTTTTTTTTCTTATTCCCTAAAGACATTTGAGATATATATCAGGTTAATTAAATAAAAAACTAACAACAACTAAATGAGCTATTCTGTGCATCTGTAACTGATATATAGCCACCATATTATATATATATATAGATATGTATGTATGTATTTATATATCAACCTATCTATTTCTATTATGATTATCAATCCATCAGTCTATTGATCTATGTACAGACCTCTCTCTCTCTCTCTCTCTCTCTCTCTCTCTCTCTCTCTCTCTCTCTCTCTCTCTCTCTCTCTCTCTCTCTCTCTCTCTCTCTCCCTCCCTCCCTCCCTCCCCCTAAATTAAGCATAATTACGTGTTACCAAATTTACTTTAAAAAAAAGATCGTGTATATAGATAATACCTGATCTAGATGGAATTGAAGTGCACAAGAAAAATCTTGTTATTTCATATCCTGCAAACGCCTAAGATCAAGATTATAATAATTTTCTCCATGCATAAAACCTGTGTGCTTTTTAAATAACTGTAAACATTGTATTCTTTGAAATGAAAAAAAAAAAGAGATCGACGCATCAGGTTTTGTTTTCGTGGAGGTTTGTTCAGTAAATGGGCAAATTCATGTGTATGAATTTGCCAAAAAGTATTGCACCAAGAATGTTCTTTAAAAGTTTTGGTGAAGCATCAGTTTTATTTTTTTTCTTAATCCAGTAGTACCAGTATCAGCCGATCAGGATTCTTTTCAAAATAGTCTTTGAATTCTCTGCATTTTGATGTTCAAAGAAATCAAGAAGTTTAAAATACATATAGCGGTAGCTAGCTATTTTTTTCTATTTTAATCGATCTATAAATCTTGTCAAAAATTAATATTCATTATTATGTAGCTTCGAATAACTATATACCGGTATCTTTTAATTACCGGATGGCACAGCACCTCGCTTGAAGCACTTTTTGGATTTTTAACAAATTAGATAGGAAGAAATTAGCTGTTTTCCTGAAATAAAACAATATTGCAAGTCAAACTTTTCGTTTGTTACAATCGTAATTATTACTACTTCAAGATGTCTTCCCGCTTTTTTTATGCGCTAGCTTTATAATGTCTAGCTTAAAGGTTTTTTATACTTTGGTTTCTTCAATAAATATGTTTGAGTTTTCATGAAGCTATTATGAAGGTTTGAACAGGATACTCTCAGAATGTGAAGCCGTAATATTACCGAGTGACGTAAGATGCCGTAATTAGGTTTTATGATAAAAGTCATCTAACAGTAGGGTCTGGCACTTTCGTTATTGCATTTCAGATTAAATGGCAATAGAAGACCTCAAAATCTTATTCTTTTTCCGACGAAAAGATAGTATGCCAATAATCTTGGAAATTTTTAAGGTAATTTCCATTTTGTGTCAAGATTCAATATCTAGATTCATATATTCAACTTTGAGTTCGGTATTTAGTTACGGCTCTTCGTCATCATGGCGAAGCGTCTAATAACCAGCATTTTGCGTGCAGAGAAGCAGACAGAAAAATATGATTGGTGATTGGATGATGTTAAGAGGTTCGATCAATCAATATAATTATAATGTGATTAGCTCCACCGCTCATTTTTTTTAAAGGTATTATAATGCTTCCTCATCCGCGATTGTCATTTTTTTTATTTACAGTTTTTCCGTTCTGCATAGTGCTGCTAGGGATGGGGTTTTGTTTTCTGTTCACCCTTCTGATACCCAGCAGATTAATTCGATGCCTATTAGGTAAGATATTAATGAGAAAAAATATTTAAGCAAAAAATAAGCTCTATGCTCTTATTAAATGAAGTATTAGATTTAAAAAAAAATTTTTGTAACAATGAAAGGCAATTTGGGAGACAAAGATGCCTAGAGAATGTGTATAAAAATTATTTCTCACCTCTGCCTAAAAAATCTTATGCAATTTTATATTATATTATGTGTTTCGTTTCTGTTTGTTTGTTCGTTTTGTCGATCAAAATACTAATCAGAATTACTAAACAGACAAAATAAGCAAGCAGTCTTTGTCGCTGGGAGTTGGATTCGAAAAAATTCAGGGACAACTGCAATCAAGATTAGATTAAGACAAAGAGACTTTAGAAACCCATAAGATTATAGATTCAGATGTAGATTTCCATTATCGTAAATATTAATATTACTTTGTTCGATCCATTGTCAACAATAATTTAAATTAAACTCGATTTCTACAAAGAGATGTGCGTTTAGATGGATTTGCAGTTGTCTGTTTCATAGAAGAACAATTCTAGAAATTTTCTTGGTACAAACTGTTCCGGCACCCGGTTAACTTACTTCTTTAGACTTAAAAGATATCTAACAATATAACACAACATCCAGATTTTGCTACTTCAGAACCTTTTTTAGACCGTTCTCAACACAGGGGTCGCGATCGTCACATAAAAAAATCTTTGAACTTGAAGTAAAATCTTTTAATTTGACTCCTTTCATAACACATTTCCGCTTATAGTTTCTGCTTGACTAACCGAAAAAGTTGCAAGTTATAATGTTTCTAAAACTTGCATACCAGCTGGTCAGATAAGCTGCGGGTTGATTTAACACTAACAGTCCTGTTATTGCATGGGTAAGACATTTAACATAGCTCTAACGTTGGAACATTTTGTCCCTACCTAAAACTGTACATACGTAAGGACATGACATGTATTTTCCTGTACTTGAGGGCTGGGCGCAGCGTCATATAGCCCCCTTCAGACGTACAGCTTTTTGTATCCGGTAAAGCCATCCGGTCAGTCCATGAGAATAAAAATAGTAGTGCAAAGAAGCGGCTTGACAAAAATCGTACCGGATAGCTTGATATCTGGCGCAGCTAGATATTTCCCATCCGGTGAACATCCAGTGAACTGGGGCACTGGCGCCTTGGGGTCGTCACTTTGATCTTGCCGTGCGCGGAGGTAAAAATACGAATAAAAATATTTTTAATTACTGGTCCAATCTAAAAATTAATACGATTTTCGTGATCAGCGACCTTCAAATAGTCAAATTTACGCGGGGAACAGAATTTAACGAAAAATTAAAAAATTTAAAAAATCGAAATCATGTTGTTCGTCCTCCATTTATGTGAACGTTTTGAATTTCGCGCGAACTGGATACGGCAACCCAATGATGTCATCATCTAGGCCAAGATTTGAATGATCAGGCCAACTGATATCGAACTGATGCATGATTGCTAATCCAGTTAGTGTCAGTTTCAACTGACCGGATGGCCTTACCGGATACAAAAAACTGTACGTCTGAAGGGGGCTTTAGCAGAGGGGAAGGTTTGGGCAGAGCACCGCGAAGATAATGTGATGTCCCAGCTTGTCTGTTTCGCCCTACAACTCATGAAAAAAAGTTCTGTTGCTAGGAAGAGTATTACCTCCCCTTGTTAATCTGCCACTGCCGAGCAAACTTTGCAGACCTAGGTCTTGTGTAGTCTAGCGTGCAGAAAAAAAAAAAAAAAAGTAATAATGGGGCTCTATCGGTGTTTTTCCTCGAACGGCATCCCCAAAACCTAGGTCTAGTCTCTTTTCCCTAAATTCCACTGCAGTCATCGCCCTAAAAGATATATGAAACAGTATATAAGCTTTTTCTACTCATTAAACATTACGATTGAAAACAATTTTTTTTCTCGAATTCTTTGTTTTTAACAAGACTCTCTCTCATAATTTTCAATGTTATATTAAGATTCTCCTTGCCTTGGCCTTCTCTCTTTTACCAATTTTTCTGTTTTACATGCTTGTTTGTTAATTCCGTTGCGGCTTTGAAAGTAATAATTAACGAATGAAACAAATAGAAACAAAAAAGTGAACAAAAGAGAGAGAGAGAGAGAGAGAGAGAGAGAGAGAGAGAGAGAGAGAGAGAGAGAGAGAGAGAGAGAGAGAGAGAGAGAGAGAGAATGGTATGCCATATTACAGCTTTATCTAATGTTAACTCCTTTTTATTTTAAGTACACTTTGCGACATCATTAAATTGTAACTTAGAAGTGCATGTGAAGGCTAAAATTATACAATTTAGCTTTAACATTGATGCTGGGAAGCTTCTTAAGTTATAGCCAAAGTGATGGTTTGTCAAACTCAAGTCTCTGATCTAGTTCTCTGTACGCCTTCACCAAGTGTTGAAAATGACACTTTTGTTATACTGAGTATTTTTTTTTATTCGTTTAGGAGGTAATTCTTTTTACCTGGAAAGCACTGTCTAAAGTTCTGTTCCATTATGTAATTTTAAATATGAGTAGAATTGAGAATAGAGAACATAATGTCAAATTTATTTTCCAAGACAAAAAGTGAACAAAGTTCATTTGAATGTTTTATCCTGTGGTCTAACCTGCAATTATAGGCATCCTTACTATAAGGGGGGTTTCTTCTATGAAGACTGCCTGTTATCTAGCTCTCCAATGAGTTTCTACCTACAGCAATTATAGGCATCTGACAAGTGTATTAGCCATGTCTCCATGCCTGAACAGAATGAGCATAGTCTTATTCCTAGGTGGATACACCTGCAGTTCATTCAAGGATACACAAAATTTTTGTCTTTATGTTGATTTTTTTCCCCTTTTAGAGAGACATTCGCTCTTTCTACTGTTTTGTTCTCATTACCTTTCATCAGCAGCTCATCAAACGCTTCACATTTCTCAATCAATTAACATAAAAATTCGTCAAATAACTTGAAAGCTTGACCAACAGAGAGATCCAGCTCATTGGAGGTCGTCATTTTCTGGTCTACAGCCAGTCACCCAAATGTAAATACCTAAAATAAGTATCGACAGCGAGGTTTCCTAGAATTTTCTGGTTAAAAATAACCAGCACGCAAACCCAGGGTGAAGCCACGATACAAGTGTGAGAGCGATGTTAAGAGATAGCGAGATTAAATATTATATTGTCTTCTGACTTGACGGCCATGTTGTAAGCTGTTCTCGTGCAGATCTCGCCAGCGATAAGTGGCATGATACTTTCCAATGTTTCTTCTCTCTCATCGCTCCTAGTTCTACTTTCCTCGTCCCCCAAGCTCGTGGTTTGTTACGTCATTTACTACCCAGCGACAAACTTGAGCCACAAGATACGGTACAAGAGCCAAAAAACAGATGTGAGAAATGGATTCTGATAAAACAATGACTTTAAATTCTCTTGTACACGAATTGCCATTGATCTCGATAAAAGGATAGCAAAATCTTCCTCCAAAGAGAAAAAAGAAGAAAGGATTAAGAAGAACTTGCCCGAGCAACGGAGTTTACAAGTAGTTTCACTTTAGTTTTAGTTCACTAACTTATTATTTAGTTGACAAAAAAAAAAAAAAAAAAGAAGCAGATCACGACATTAATAAGTAACGCCCAACATAGAGAAAAAGAATAGCACCATTATCAGATAGTCAGATAAAACGATATGAGTAATGATTTTGCATGTGGTGTGTATGTCTGTGTGAATACTTACAATGGCAGCTTTACAAACCCTAAAACAATTAGTAGAATATCTTTATCATCAGTACCATTATCATCATGATTATCATCATCATCATCATCACCACCATCACCATCAATATGACCGAAATCTTTTCGCATTATCTTTTGATTCATTTGGCAAAATAGTAGTTTTCCCAGAATTCTTCCCTTGAAGCAATAATGGTGTGTACTGGATACTTTCTTTTGCTGCCCCCTTCAGGTTTATGTCTGAGATATGTCAAGACATTCAAACATAGAGTGAGCAGTCATCTTTGCCTCTAAAAACCTATCTATACATTTACAGGCTTCTCCAAGCTGGCTTGCCTCTCCTTCAAGCTGGAGGAAATCAGCTCATGCATATCATGGCCACCCACCAAGCTTTATCGCTCCACGCTTGCGTCTCGCTGGCTAAAGCTATAGCTTAGGTCATGGCCACCCACCAAGCTTTATCGCTCCACGCTTGCGTCTCGCTGGCTAAAGCTATAGCTTAGGTCATGGCCACCCCCGTGGCCACCCCAAAATGTATCGCTTATAGATAGTCTATTCTCTCGCTTGTATCGTGGCCTCAGCCTAAAACTTTTCTTACCCCTACTCATGCACTCTCTACATATAATTTTGTACATATGTGTGCTCTTTGTTCCTGGGTCTGTCTTTGTCCTTTGTAAAATTGATGAATCGTGATAGAATCTCTCCATTATAACGTTTTACATGCTTTTTTTTTTACCTGCCTTTTATAGGAAAGTACGCAACAGCATCTGGTAAGTACAAAAGAATAAATCATTGTCCTGATTGTGCAATTTTAAATTTAAAAAGATCGTCCTAGTTTACTATCAAACTTTAGACAAGGAAAAGGGGGGAGGCGATGGAGTGGAAATAGGCCTATAAGGATGTTGATCACGACAATAATGATGCTTGTCGTGTCTTCTTTTTTTAGTGATCAATGTGCTTAGATAAAGAAATGTTGTATTGTCTGAAAATAAATATATCACATTCAATCAATTTTCATATCGGAGCATCCCGGTGAGACTGGGATACCAATTGTGTAACCCCTATAAGCCTGATGTACGAAAAGGGATCAAGAAAAAAAAAATAAATTGAATTTCATCTATTTTGGCCGCATGCTTTCCGACAAAAATTCCCGAATGCTAAATTAATAAAACCTTCATATCGAAACCTACTCTGAGATGTGGAAGTGATATTGAAATTGGAATGCTATATGTAGATACATTATTTTAATTCTATATCAACGACAATCCATTATAAACGTATATTTTTAAGCCTATACTTGATGTGGAGTACATGTAGAATATTTGTATGTATGAATATGGTCTGTAATGTATGTATGTATGTATGTATATATATATATATATATATATATATATATATATATATATATATATATTCTTCAAATTAAATATACATATATATTCAGATATAACTTTATCTATACTATATATATATTTGTGGACTTTCAAATTTCTGAGGCAAAAGGCTTCTGAATCACTGAACCAAATGACTTCAAATTTTGTAGGATACCTAATCTATAGTGTTAAGATGCACAAGTGTGAAGTCTCTGTAGTTTTTTTTTTTGTTTGTTTGATATTTTATTTTTTCCTCATTTGAATACCCTTTATCGGCCCACGAACGCCACAGTCAAACTTTTTAAAACCAAACTGAAGTTTACTAAGTACTACTATGCACGGCTTACTCGCGATTCACACACTTTTCGATGTCTCAATCCGTACGATTTGTGGCCAAAACACAGCTGATGGGCAGACCCTTCCGAATGATTGATGCTGTTCTTAATTAGCAAAGATGTCTAGATCTAGGTAGATCTAAATCAAGAATGCCACGTAAAAGACAAGGGGGTTCTTCAATAGGAAGGTTAACTCCTAGCCAAAAATACCATAGAAAGAGACACATATCTAGATCGAGATCGTCTTCAAGTGAGAATGACAAGTCAATTTTAGAGTCAGAGAATGCTAGATCTAGATCTAGATCTTCTCGAGTTTTCAATTCTACAACCAGAACAGAATTTAGATCTAGGCCTGCTTTTCAAAGTGTGCAACATTTAGGCCTACAAACAGAGAGACGCCAGGCTACAGAAAATGATGCAAATCAGACCGTTCTTCACTTCAACACTGATCAATTCAGAAATGAGACCTCAATCGGAGACATGACCCAATGCCAGCACTGCCAAGCCATGAACCTAAAGGTATGTGCTGCAGTAATGGGAAAGTAAATCCAGAACCATTTCCACCTCTTCCGCAGTGATTAGCGGTCCTGTTTAAAGGGACAACTGATCAATCTGTGCGCTTCTGCAGGACATAAGTAAATACAACAGTGCATTTAAGTTGACTCCACTTGACTTTAAAGAAGTGAGAATAAATGGATGGAATACGCAGTTCCGAATTTAAGGTCAGGTTTGACACCTCATAGGCCCTCTAGAACCTGGCGATCAAATGCAAGCTAGATTTTTGCAAATCTACTTCATGGACGGAAATTCAGAGAAGGTCTTCCATCACCGATGGACTTGGTAACAGCATTTTGTTGGACATTCAAGAAGCATTGAATCAGAATCACAAATACGTGAAGGAGCTGAAATGTGCATGCGAGTTTGCAAGCTCTCGCCAAACAGAAAATTTCCGAATTGTTATTAATGGAACAGCGCGACCATTAGGGATCCATAAAAGGAAACACAACGCACCCATACTAAATGAAGTTGCAATTCTTTAACCAAATAATCCAGTCGGACACCGTGATATTGTGCTCCATACAAGATCTGATCAGCTACAAAGGATTTCAGAATTTCATAAGGCCTAAGACAGATTACAGTATCCTATACTTTTTCCACATGGCAGTGACAGTTGGAATCTTATCATGAAAATTACCGGTCAGCACAACGTAAGGCAACTGCAATTTTATTGCTTCCATTTATTTACAAGACAAGGCAACCAGTTATTGCAGGCACGTCGGCTCCTCCAGCAGTTCATGGTTGATGCTTATGCGAAAATTGAATGTGAGCGCTTTCAATATATCAGCAAAGAGCAAAAGAGACTGAGAGCAGATAACTATCAAGACCTCAGAGACACAATTGTCACTTCAGATGGAAACCAAAATAATGTTGGTCAGAGGGTTATATTGCCGTCATTATACTATGGAGGACCACGCTCCATGTTTGAAAAAACAAAAAGATGCCATGTCTTATGTAAGAAAATTCGGTGGGTCTGATCTGTTCATTACTGTCACAACAAATCCAAACAGGGAATAACTCACTTCAAATCTTTTTACTGGACAACGCCCGCATGACCGTCCTGAACTGATTGTTAGAGTGTTTCGCCTGAAACTTCAAAAGATGCTTCAACTCATTAAGAAATGCTGTTTTAGAACACTACATGCATGGCTGTACGTTTGGTGATAACTAATATCTTTCTCCACAGGTTATTTTTTGCTCCAATGATGACTATGCATATCTCTCTCTCTCTCTCTCTCTCTCTCTCTCTCTCTCTCTCTCTCTCTCTCTCTCTCTCTCTCTCTCTCTTTCTCTTTCTCTCTCTCTTTCGCTCTCTCTCTCTGACACTCCGTTCATCGAACGGAAAACCAACTAGTATATATACATGATAAATTATAATAAAATATCTGAATTCTTGTATCGAAAAAAATGCATATATAGCTCATACATCAAATTATTATGATGTCAATAAGAAAAGGATTAGCATCCTTTAACTCAAAGCAAAATACTACAAGTGGTTAATTGTTTTATTATTAATACAGTTTCCAACAGTGAAACAAGCCCTTCCGGCAGTGTTTCAAAAGTAGCGCTGAACTATTAATGGAAGGAAGCGGCCAAAGCATATTTCTGCCAAGAATTATGAATTATATTAAATTCATTCTATATAAGCCATTTTAAACAATGTCCATCCGTCGAACCTTTTATTAGTCAAGAATAAAAATTGAATACATAAAGAGATGTAACATCATTTATGTCAATGTTGTTTCGCCTTTTCTTTACAGACCATTCTGGAGGAGACTCATCCAGAGAAACGTCATCTTTAGAAATAGATGAGTTCAAACCAACGCTTCTGGTTGTAGTAGATGACGAGGAAATGCAGAACGTTATCCAGTCACCAACTGCAAGCACATCCTTTTTAGGAGAGGAAGTGCAGAAAAGAAATCCATTCCTACATTAACTCGGGCCAAAGAACCTGCGTTGCACCGTGAAACGTGTGTGCCCTATTTTATCAGAGTTTGTGAGATTCAAATCGGGAAAGGAAGATTGGTTTAGAAAAGGGCCATGACATAACACTGCAGGATTTCTGTCTATGACAGTAAATGCGTTTATAAATTTTTTTTTTCGATAAGTAAGCAACGCAAATTTTTATGTGTATAATTTCTACAATTGAATTAGTCTTGAACATCACGTTGGGAACTCAAGGCGTTATTATCATTTTGAAAAGACATGCATTAGTTTTGAATGGGCCCTCTCTGCTTTTTATACTTTTTATCGATCGTTTTATACCAATACATACAATTACAATAAAAATCTAATTTAAACTTATTCTTTGAAACCAATAGCTGAACACTATCAATCCTATCATACCTGTAGCCAAGGTCCAACAAAATGTTATGATGACTATATTTTGGAATATTATAATACAAGTTATTATAAAGATAATAATGATGGAGGAGGAGGAGAGGAAGAAGAAGAAAAAGAAGAAGAAGAAGAAGAAGAAGAAGAAGAAGAAGAAGAAGAAGAAGAAGAAGAAGAAGAAGAAGAAGAAGAAGAAGAAGAAGAAGAAGAAGAAGAATGATAAGACAAATAGTAATAATAATAATAATAATAATAATAATAATAATAATAATAATAATAATAATAATAATAATATATAAATAAATAAATAAATAAGTAAATAAATAAATAAACAAATAACAAGAATGAAGGTTGTATTCAATGTGTGATTTTATTGATATACAAGGTAGATGTTAAGAAGAAGTGTTGCTTGAATCCGCTTTCTTTTGGCTCTTACCATCCTCGAAGCACTATTTTGGCATCTTTGTGATCTATTCAACTGTCTTTGGTTAAATTACAATAGTCTAACTGTGAAAGAATAAAAGATGATGCAAGGATTTTTTAATGTTTCGTTCAGAAATATTGTCCTAGCGCCTACTTTCCGCGAGTTAAGATACACTAGCTTAAAAAGATGGCTGACATAACTTGTTCTCTATTTAATAAACCACTAAGGTTTTTAGCTTAATTACTAAATGTTACCGTATCCTGTCCAATATGTGTTTGTTTTATATCACTGTCTTTCAGTTTATCTCTGAAATCAAAAAGTAGATACCCTGTTTTGTCTGTATTCAGCTGAGGCCTGTTTGCAACATCCAGTTCTTTACTTCGTTAATACAAAATTCAAATTTTATTACACGCCCGAAAAAATCAGATGTGAGATTGATTAAAAAAGCTGAGTATTATCAGCATACTTTCAGTGCTCTAAACTATCAGCGTTTATAATTGAACCGAGAGGTTTTGATTAAAATGTAAACAAGGCAGGTCCCATTAGCATGAGCAGAAACATTTAAAGACGGTTCCAGGCAGTACTAAAGCCCGCCAAATAGAATAGTAAGAACAATAGAAGTAAAAAAAACCTGTACTTTGATTGACATAGCAATAAACTGAACCTTGCCTTTATCTGCAACTATTAAAAAATCATTAATTATTTTCAACAAAACCATCTTAGAATGATTTGAGTAACAGCATTACACAAACTATCACAATGTCTCATCAACAAGGATGTTCGTATCGGAACAAGATCGGTTGATTTTGGATAGGAGGATAGTAGGTGTAAAAGATATCTATAAGAAATGTTTTGTACTCCTAGGACAAATCTGTTCTACAACCATTAAGTGATCTAATACAGTAATAGTGTCTATCTTATCTTGATCTTGAAATAGCGCCCTAAACTTATTAGATATTTCGTTAACATGGAAAAATGTTTGAAAAGTTGTGCTTCGACCTTTCCCACACATGCAATCTGTGAAATTGAGCAAGGCTTTTGATGAAACGCACTCAGTTAATCGGCTGTAGTAGTACATTCGCTAAGTTGGTCAGAATTTGTCCATGAATTCATTTTACTACCTGACCATTTTCTTTCGGCCTGACGGCGCTCATAATTAAATATTAATATTCAACTAAATAGCATATCTGCGTGAAAAAGCAAATCATATTAAAATTAAACACATAATAATTTTTCTGATTTGTATATTTCATAATTCATAAAATGGCGCCAATTTCTCCGCCAGCGTAGTTGGAAGTATTTCTGTACACCTCCCTAGAACATCGATAACTTGACTTCTTCATAGGTTCTGAAAAGCTTAGTGTAGAAAAAAGGCAAAGAAGCATTCAACAAATAGGACTTCCATTACATCAATGAAATCTCTCTCTCTCTCTCTCTCTCTCTCTCTCTCTCTCTCTCTCTCTCTCTCTCTCTCTCTCTCTCTCTCTCTCTCTCTCTCTCTCTCTCTCTCCCCCCCCCCCTCTCCTTTCTCTCTGACCCTATTTCCTTCCGTATCTCAGTACCACACTTAGTCCCCATTAAATCATGATACAAATTTAAATTGAAATAGAATATATTTTATGAATACAAGTTGTCATAAAGAAAATTACATTGCACAATGAACTAAGCAACTTTGAGTTTTATCAAATTGTAACAGTGCATTCTTAACTTTATGTGATAGTTCTGATAGGTGTTAATTCACTAACATGGACGAAAATGCGCCTGTAAATTTAACCCAAAGCAAAGATGTAGGCCTATTGGTTTGCATGTCTTGCGCATTTAATCATACGGGAAATATGTACAATGCTGCTTGAGAGCAGCTAACGTACAGTAAATGAACGGAAATTTCGAAGTAGAAATCTAGGGATGGTTTCAATACTAGCCCCACGTAAGTTACGTAATAAATTGCTGCCTCATAAAAAATGTACTGCTTAAAATTCAGATATATCTTATTTAATCAACTCAAGCGCTAATCTGGCTGATTCCTATGCCTACGTCTAAGTACGTTATAACGGAACGTTTCCTTCCTATGTCTTCATCCGCTATGAAAATCTATGATTAAAGTGCAAACCAAGATTTGGATATGGATTCATCATGTGTCCTTGTGGTTGGATCCGCAATGTAGCGGCGACTTCGTAAAGCTTGAAGTCGGTAAACCAGTTTTGGATTGCATTTAAAACAGACTTTTTACCTCATGTTTAAACTTGGTATGGTAAGTTCTAGGTTTGATTCATTTTTCTGTCTATACGACCTCTCTCCATTATCTATAATCTTAGACTGAAGTACCTTTGCCGCAGGAAGATAAAACTAGGTTGAAAATTGAAATCAGATCTTTTGTGGTAAAAGATTATAATGAAGCAAAAGTGGAAATGCAGTACAGACATAAGACGGTAAGGCCTTCCTTCATTTGACATCGTTTTAATCAACAGTAATAACGGAGAGCAGTAGCTTATCTTTATTATAAAAGGCAATTCGATTTCTTTCTTCTCTATCTCGTCCAAAAACACTGAATGTTACAGTGTTTACTGAATTTTGATCGGCCAAGATCAGTGCCTCACGCGATTAACAAAAAAATACAGAAAAGATATGGATATAGGCTAAAAAATGCTCTTGACGTTCATTATATCTTTATTGTAATTATTTCATAAAAATTTTATGCGAAATAAGTTATGACTTACTAAAATTAAAAAAAAAAATTGCGGGGCGTTAATTTTTTTTTCTGTAATATTGTCTGAGCATGTTGCGCGTATTGGAGCGCGCTTGTTCACCATATCAGGTAAATCACTACATTATATCTGTAATGGGTCATCAGCACCACATTATGGTCTCGGTGAAGCTATAAACAGAAAAGGGAGCTGCTTAAAAGATTGCACTCAATTCTGTTATCGTTGTAAAGTTTGCTTTTCTTTAATGCATTTGCATGGCTCTGGAGGATATAATTCTGCTAATTTTGTGAAGTTGTCTTCCCTATCGGTCAATCTTGCTTGTACATTATAAACATGAACAAAACAGTGGAGTAAATTCTTCATCAGGAAAAGAACGTAATTGATGAAAAGCCCAGAAGCCAATTTTAACGAATAGGTAGTGAAAAAAAGTGAGGAGTGCCTGTGTTTCTCATTGATGAAGCATTGTTCCTCTTGAACTCTTAAATTACCTAAGTCGAGGGTCACTGCCAGTCGCAATGGTTTATTACCACTGTGAGACAACTACATGAACAATGAATCAAGAGCAAATCGGATTTTGAATTTTCACATAATTATATCGAATGTTTTGTATCACAAGAATGTGAGTGTTTTACCCTTAAACTTAAAGAGAAAAAGAGAGAGCGAGAGAGATATAGAGAGAAAGAAATAGAGACAGAGAGAGACAGAGAGAGAGAGAGAGAGAGAGAGAGAGAGAGAGAGAGAGAGAGAGAGAGAGAGAGAGAGAGAGAGAGAGAGAGAAAACAGACAGGCCGACAGAAAATGCTTAAAGTCTAGCATTCTCTCAAGTGAGGTTTTTTTTTTTTTTTTTTTTTTTTTAACATTTTAAATATTACAAAAGCATCAACTCATGACTTTAACTCAAATGTTTTGAGGAAATTGTATCTGAACTCGCTTGAATGTCTGGCATTATATATCTTCGCGAGATTGTTTGAAACTATCATAATGCTCTTTTGAAACATAAGGCGCCATAGAAATTAAGGAGGACCTTTTCCCAGGAAAAGGGTAGTAAAAACAAGAATTATTTACAGGCATAAAGGTATTAAAAAAAAAACAGGTCAAAAAATTAAGTTTTTCCGATCAACCATCGTCTTTACATTCAACAACTGATATTTACATCTTATCCCTTATCAATTTTTCAGCTATCTCGAAAAGAGCTGTATTATAATGCGTGTGTTTTGAAAGGCATATAAAACTCATCAAACTTTCATGCAATCTTCGCCTGTCATAATTTTCTGAAAATAAAGTAATGTATTGAAAATCAATCAAAAGTAAATGTATACCTCAAATTAATCAAAATGAGCATTCCTAAAATAGAAAAGAGAGAGAGATGATCAAAAATGGGTCCTAAAAGTAACAGTGTGTTCTCGGGCAGCAACTGTAAGGATCACGGGGTTAGGGAGTATGAAACAAAGATGTTTTTGTGGTACATCGAAAAGTTGCAACCAAGATGAAATGATAAAGTTAAAAATATGTTGCAATATATATATATATATTATACAACAACAAAAGTGGATCGATATGTTGATGAATGTTGGTGGATTTTTATCGTTTCTCACCGTTCTAAGCCTGATGTCGTTCCAAAATTATTTCAAGTTATTTTCTCTTTCTTTTAAAATATCGTGTTTTGGTCTTGATTGAAGATCCAGGAGAGAGTGTAACATTCCTTTGGACGATATTCATAGATTCTAACCGTTTATATTACAGAATTTCCTTCATAAAGGGTAAAAGGCAATGAGGATCAATGAATTACTCATCTATACAAAAACTAATTTTGAACGCTGTACCTTTGTGTTAAGGGGAAATAAAAGGATTAGTTACTACCTAAAAAAATAATTATAAAAGCAAACAACTTAGGAGGGTGGATGTTCTTAATGTTATTCTAGGATTCTTGTAATAATAATTAATTGCGCATATAATTATATATGTATCATAAAAGACAAATTTGGTTTCTTTTCATCCTATCTCCTCCACAACCACTAAATGTACAGTAATCTTGATATGTGTCCTTAGCGGTGAAAAAATGAAAAAAAGTTATGTATTTAGGCTAAAAAATGCATTTGAAAGTTTATTATAATTAATTTCAACAATATTTATTGCCAAATTGGTCACGGTCACATTTAAAAGGCTGTTCACAGCGTTTTCCAATTTTCGAATTGGATGACTCTTTTAAAACAAATTACTTTTACTTTTTTTTTTTATGTAAACATGTTGGTAAAAACGTCTTAACTATCTTCCATGGAGCGAAAAACTGAAAAAATAAAAACTAAATAAAACTTGACCTCTTCCAGCGTAAAGACGAAAGCGTCAAGAAAAAACGTGTTGTTCTGCAAAAGAAAGTAGTAGTTATTTGATTGGTCAGTACTTTAAGAACAGCTGTTATTACCGCCTTTTCTTCCAGTGTGGCGGTTAAGAATGTAAACACCACTTCTGCTTCTTTTGCACGCGTTTTGTGCAAGTCCTATTCTGTTTGATACCTAAGATACCTACCAGCTCCACCGATTGTCTGCGTGGAAAAGTGAAAATATTCAATTAAAAATATTTATTTAACTTGCCACTCTTAATTTGCCTTGCATGTGTTATACAGATTGTGACTAGATCTAGAACAATTATTGGCCTTGGCATTCCACGGTAACCTAAAAAATTTAAAAAAAAATACCGTTTTTCTCTGAAATAATTATTCTCTAAGCAGTCGCACGTTTCTCCTTTGAATTGTAGAGCACTTTTTTATCACATCAGGTCGAGCACTAATTGTCTCTGTAATAGCACCACATTATGGTCTCGGTATAGAGATAAACTGAAAAGATCGATCGCAAATTTGTTTACTTTTTTTGCTTGAGATCTCTCCTTCATTTAAAGAATGTTTTTAAGAGAACGTGAGAATATATATATATATATATATATATATATATATATATATATATATATATATATATATATAGAAGCATATATGTAGAACCTTTAAACTTTGGAAAGTGCGCACTAAGCTATCACGAACTATTTCGGTGACGCTTTTGTCTTTACGCTGGAGTGGAAGAGGCCAAATTTCATTTATTTTCATTTTTTTTTTTTTTCACCCCGTTAAAATAAAAAAAAAAAAAACTATTTTTTTCTGCATATTTATATCTTAAAATAATAATAGTTTCAAAAGAGTTAATCGCTTTGAAAATTCGAGTACACTGAGAAAAATCCTTTAAATGTTATTTGGTTCATCATGACAAATTGGTCAAGGAATATCCATAAATTAATTGCGATAAAAATATAATGAACTTTCAAGCGCAAATCAATGCCTTTTCGTAAATTTTTTTATGTACTTCGCGGGACACTGGTCTTAGCAGATCAAAATTCAGTAGACTTCGTAGACCACATGGAGTGGTTTTGAAAAAGATTGCGGGAAAAGAAAATGAAATCCATTTTATAATATAGATATCATAAATATGAATACATTTTAAATAGTTTTAAAATTAGGTCCAGCGTGGGCAGTGTAGGTGTCTCCATAGCTTCAGCTTAAGAGGCATGGGGCTCCTCTCAAGGACATAAACCTTTCCTAGTCAGGTAACCTGTGGGACGAGAACGCAAAGTTTCCAGCTTCTAATTTTTAGTTTCTTTTTTTTTTTAATTAAAAAAAAAATAAGTGCGGGCCGGGTAGAAGAGAGAGAAAGAAAGAGTGCGCACGAGAAAGATAGATAGATAGAGAGATAGCGAGCGAGAGAGAGAGAGAGAGAGAGAGAGAGAGAGAGAGAGAGAGAGAGAGAGAGAGAGAGAGAGAGAGAGAGAGAGAGAGAGAGAGAGAGAGAGAGAGAGAGAGAGAGAGAGAGAGAGAGAGAGAGAGAGAGAGAGAGAGAGAATGAAGCGATCACTTTAGAAGTGTAAAAACAAAAAAGAAAAATTGTTAACAAAAAATATGTCATTCTTTCAGAACAGCCAAAGCCCCAAACAAACACCCTTTCCCCACATCGTTTTAATTTCCCTACGTTCGCACAACTTATTGTGAATAAATAATTCTTTTATGCTACAGATTTTGTAATCAATTCATCTGTGCAATTAACAGTGATAAAAGCTGAGGTTCGTTCTTGGAAAAAATGCTACGCTCTATTATGTTCACTTAAACTATGTTGCTATTGTTAACCCAATTTTTGCCAGTGCGCCGGACTCCACACAGACATTACGGTGTTCTGTTCTTCAGTCGATCTTTACTGCACCGCAATCACATTACTCGTATTTGGAAAAGGTAAGGCAATGTAACCTTCCGTTCTGTTTTTGCCCCCATTCCCCTTAAGAAATTTGATCTTTTAATACATCTTTTTTTTTCATCTTGTTTCTACGAGTATGTCTTTTATCTATCATCCTCTTGTTGTTGCATATATTATGCTCATACGCTCATTTTCTCATTATTATTTTATGTTTAACTTATGTCTATTACTATTTGTGCATGTTTGCTCGTCTGCCTCAAGAATGCACATAAATGTTCCATTGATAAATGTAAATTCTATCAAAGTTTCTTAAATCGAGCATCAAGTTTTGATTTACAGTTTTCAAAATTATGATCTTTGAGTGACGTTGAGGCTAATTTGAAGAGCAATGTGGCATTAAGTCCCACGAACATATTTGGTAGAAGACATTCATATGTTCTTAAATTAAAACTAAAGTATAATTTGACAGATCTTATTGACCTCCCTGAGAGACAAATTATGTGCTCCTACAATATTTGTAGAAAGCAGCAATTCAGATTTAAACCGTTTTAAGCTTTTTCAGTCTCTTCAACAACAGGTTGTTATAAAAAGGATTAACACTACAGAAATTCTTAAGAAACGGACAGGCTAGCTTTTATTTTGTGCAAAGGACAATGATTTGTTTTTCCTGAGAAGGAGATAAAAGAAATTTGATTCACAATGTGGTCGGTGCAGATTTGGATAATAGAAGTTAAATCATCCCCTTCGCGTTTATTTGCTCTTTCTATCACTTTAAAAAAAATGTCGCAAAGCTGTTTATAGCATAACTGTAAAATAGGAGATATCATAGTATTACATGTCTAGAAGCAAACAGCTTAAAATCATTCACCAAAATATCCAATTATTGCAAAATTATTGTACCTATGAGATTGGACATTAATGGCGTAATTTTCAGTATTTGCATCAAAATTGAATATTACTTCTGAGAAGTTTATTAAAACACTTATACAGTGCTAAAAAGACGTTAAATATCTAAAAAATTATAAACATTTAAACTACTATTCCATGACAACAAAACTCATCTTCTTCAAGGTTGTAATGGAATACGTTTGGTTAAAATACTTCTACACAATTCTATCAGCGAATTCGTATTAGTTAAATAAAAAAATGTGAAAGTCGTTAGTCTCTGCTTAACTAGAAAAAACGCATACTAAAAAGTATTATTATGATTTCATTAAAACTATGGCATGTCAAGACCCATATCTATAGGGTTTAACAGAAAATTGGGCTATTGTTAGGATG
>JAWDGP010005047.1:1250000-1260000 GCA_033675545.1 Elysia crispata | reverse complement strand
AGTGAGTTATAGTGTGAAGCCACAATACAAGTGTGAGAGCGATGTTAAGCGATAGCGAGATTAAATATATTGTCTTCTGACTTGACGGCCATGTTATAAGCTGTCCTCGTGCAGATCTCGCCAGCGATAAGTGGCATGATACTTTCCAATGTTTCTTCTCTCTCATCGCTCCTAGTTCTACTTTCCTCGTCCCCCAAGCTCGTGGTTTGTTACGTCATTTACTACCCAGCGACAAACTTGAGCCACAAGATACAGTAAAAGAGCCAAAAACAGATGTGAGAAATGGATCCTGACAAAACAATGACTTTAAATTCTCTTGTACAAGAATTGCCATTGATCTGGATAAAAGGATAGCAAAGTCTTCCTCCAAAGAGACAAAAAAAAAAGAAAGGATTAAGAAGAACTTGCCCGAGGAACGGGATTTATAAGTAGTTTCACTTTAGTTCCAGTTTATTAATTAGTTGCCAAAAACAGCAGATCACGACATTAATAGGTAATGTCCAAGGTCAAGTGAAATTGACATACGAAACATAGAAAAAAAAAACAATAGTGCTATTAGCAAATAGTCTGATTAAAAGATAGGAGTAATAATTATGCATGCGGTGTGTATGAATGTGTGAATACTTACAATGGCGACACCGCAAACCCTAAAACAATTCCGAGAAAGTCATCCTCCTCAGCACCATCATCATGACCGAAATCTTTCCGCATTATCTTTAGAATCATTTGGCAAATAGCATTATACCCAGAATTCTTCCCTTTTAGCAATAATGGTATATACTGGATACTTTTTGTTGCTGCGTCCTACAGGTTTATGTCTGAGATATGTTGAACCTCAGGACATTCAAACAAAGAGTAAGCAGTCACCTTTGCCTCTAAAAACCTATCCATACATCTACAGGCTACTCCAAGCTGGCTTGCCGCTGCTTCAAGCTGGAGGAAATCAGCTCATTCATATCATGGCCACCCACCCAGCTTTATCGCTCCACGCTTGCGTCTCGCTGGCTAGAGCTATCGCTCAGGTCATGGCCACCCCCGTGGCTACTCAAAAATGTATCGCTTATAGCTAGTCTATTCTCTCGCTTATCGCTCACGCTCGTTTGTATCGTGGCCTCAGCCATATTCTAAATCTCCTCAAAGGACTCAACTGTATTTGAGGCAAAAGGAATCTGGCAATATTGTCTACATGTACTTTCTAAATCACTCAAAGGCTCAGAGGGTTGTTCCCTATCTTCCCACAGCTTCTGTGACATTAGCCTGTAAAGTTAGCTCACAAAAAGGTCCCCAGCTCAGTTTGCAAGAACCCTCGGCATATTTTGCTCTTTGTTTTTCCAATACAGACCACGAATTTGACAATCTTTGTCCGAAGAACTGGGACCTTTATCCTCCTCTACATGTATGTTTCAATCTATTCAATAATATTCTAACCTGGCTTGAAGCGACCCATCACTGTAGAGAAATATACCACGCTCACCTAGTTGTCATACCAGATCAGGCTTTCGACAGATTCCTGACAAGTAAGTGATACACATGTCTGGAAATCACAGGCTTTGAGTGATTGATTGATATGTTGTTGTTTTGTTTTTCGAGATTTTTTTTTTTTGTGTCCCCCCTCAAGGGTATTGCGGTCTGGCTGGACATGTTGCTATGCCATACTATTTAACCGAAAGTTCACTACTATATTTATGATTTTTATTTGAAAAGCGCGTTGATTTATTTGATCTAAGGCGTCACCGGTTTTATTTATATAACGAAAGCATTTTAGCATGTAGGACAGAATGCTTTAGGCTTATAAACCGTTGGTCACTTCATTACGTGTACTTTGAAAATGTTAAAGCTCGATATACAAACGTTTATATTTACTTGAAAGAAAAAAATTAACAGCATACTTCTCCAGCACTACCGCTTTTTTACCGTCTACGAACGGTAAGCAGATGAAAATCATAAATCCATTTCGATTTGAGTTTTAAGCATGCAGGTTATATGTGCTGAGGTTGCAGTTAAATCAATGAATCATTTATCTAAATACTTAGAATTTCGAAGATTTTCCCGCTCAACTATTTATATTATTAATCAATTTATTCGAAACAGAAATTTAAAGTGAAGTAGGGTTAAATATTTCCTTTAGTAGAATGTATTTTGCGTGATTTGACAACTAAAGAAGCTTTATGAAATTTCGCTTATTTTCGTGTTTCTATTTTCTTGCAGGTTATCTTCATGGGAAACCTGGAACGGTTTGGATTGGCTTGACCGATAGCGCAAAGGAACAAACGTTTGTTTGGTCGACACAGAAAAATGTAAGTTATTCGTTTTTTTACTGCCAATATTGCAAAAGTCTTATTCTGGTTTCGTTATGTTCCATCTAACGCAAAGGTTTTGATTTCACTTTTGTGAAGTCACATGATGCGCTTGGATTAGTGAAACTTTACAATTCATAACACCATATGACGAGTTTGTCCGTCTAAAACCTCATAAAGAGGTTATACGGTTTACATTATTGTTCTTATTCATATTGATATTATTATTATTATTATTATTATTATTATTATTATTATTATTATTATTATTATTATTATTATTATTATTATTATTATTATTATTATTATTATTATTATTATTATTATTATTATTATTATTATTATTATTATTATTATTATTATTATTATTATTATTATTATTTGCCAATGCCTTTGTCACCGATTATGCCCACGAATGTTTTAAACATTTATTAATTAATGTATTCAAGCTGATCTTTGTCATTTCCTCCATTTCCGTTTGCATTCTTTTCCTTCCACACCATTAGATTTTAAAGAATTTATTTCATTCTGCGGTCAGACGAAACCTTTTGATTTCACGATTATTCTTGTTGTGGCTTCTGCATGGTCTAGATGTTATTACTTTTCTTTCCATATCACATAGTTGTGATGCATCGTTTGCTTCGATTAAGGGGTGCTGTTTTTTTTATGTTTTATTTGGTTTGAAAGACCCATGTGATATAGTTTCTGTTTTACTTAAGTTATATCTATTCTTGGCTACTAGCTTCGGGTGGCTTTTCAGCAGCATATTTCTTTGTCAGTATATGTCAGCGAGGTGTTTTTTTCCGTGTGTTAACCAAATCTGTATCCATCCGGGAGTTCAAAGTGGCGGTTGTTGTTAGGCAGTAAATTTTTAATAGAACAAGTCATCTCAAAGCCACATGAACTGACCAATTTGAAACAACAGATGAGATCAGCTTTTAAAGAACTGGCATAGTCTGACGCCGCTGTCTAAAGGTCTGTTCTGAGTAATTGTTAAGTCTAAAAACATTTATTTCTTATGTAAATGTAGTTTTCTTAATCACACTTTCTTCAAAAAATAATTTTGAAAAAACTGTAGGGAAAAGAGATATGGTATCGTGCTGTTGAAATCACTTATCATCTTCTTTTAATAACATTTATTACTATTTTTTTTTTACTTTCTGTATTATTTACACAGCACATCATTACTCGCATAACATCTTTATAAGCAGAGCAAAAAAACTTTGATAGTGGAGCTGCTGACACTCAGAACATTGCAAGATTAGAAAAGTCGCCGGCGAAGGCACAATTTACTCCTGCACAATTCAGTAATAATACAGAGCTTTGCCACAACTAAAACCAATGTCCCTCATAGATAAGCTAGTATCAGCGGGAAGATAAAGTTTAAATGCTTGTATCAAATCTTTGGTGTCCATATAGACAGTGTTGAATGTTATGAAGACTTCAATATATATATATATATATATATATATATATAAACAACAACAAGTGCGAACACAAGAATGATGATTCTATCCCAGAATGGAGAAGCTAAAAGAAATAAGAACGAGCGAAAAGCGATTGCGCCCCTCGCTGCACTTGTATCGAGAGCAGAGTAAGCAGCGGTGGCTGTACTAATCATGATTGTCTTAGACTTATATTGATTGATCCATTATAATCATAGGATGGACCTTTAGAATGCTTTCGTCGCTGCAACTACCGAACCACCGATTTCATAATTTCTATTAGTATCATTTTTAATATTCTACAATATAAACGTACCCTATTGTTTCCGATAGAAAAAAAAAGATGATTTCTGTTATTATCCGCCATCTAGTTCAGTTTTTAGTTTGAACTAGAAAAAAATGTGTTCTTTGTTAAAATACTTTTTATGTCTACAGCATGAATTGTTTACCAAATTATGAAGTTTTAATTACCGCGTTGTATTAGTTTTCACAGGTCAAACTTTTGCTCCGTCTTAGTCCATATTTTTAGATTTTAAGGTTGAAGAAGACCAAATCATCTGCCATTAGCCTAATTTGCGACCGAAGAACACATTATTTTCCAAAGCTGAACAACTCCTCATTCAATGAAGGAATAAGAAAAGACACATGTAGCTATTCATAAAGTCGACTATAGGTAAATATATTAAGTTGGCAAAGATGAGCGATTCATAGTTTCAATTAAGAGAGGAGAAAGCGGATCCGCTTGTTTTTGTCCCGTGTTATTATATGTACGTTTGCTCTCCTTGTTCTTCTTAATATTTTAGTGATATCCATAAATTTCTCATCAAAGCAGAGTTTTTTCAAGATTTAATAGTCATTTTTAAACCCACAGGTTTATTACTATAACATCTAAATTTCAAAGAGTACATGAATAAGTATTAAATTAATCTTAAATGTGTAAGATGGTAAACGTTTTTCTCTTCCCCTCCTTTTTATTTCCACCCAAAACTTATTTGGGCTCTAAATTATTAACCTTTAACACTAGTATAGGTCTCGCGCCAATCAACCTGTATCCCTCTTTGACACTATGGGATTCAGATACTGACTCGAGAACGGCTAGGCCTATTCTATGCAGATGGTCACTTCAGACAATCTTGCTCTCTAAAAAAATCTGATGAAAGGAACGTATTACTTCAGGAAGCGAACACTTGTTTCTTCAATTAAAAAAAAAAAAAAAAAGAATTAAAAGTTGCCGAATGGCTAAGCATGTACTTTTTTTTCATTTTTGGACACTTATTTGTTACATTATAACATCGACTACTTCGAGTTGATGCAGACAAAAGCCCCGCATCGCTTTATGATAAGTTTGCTTAATTTTTATGTTCCTGATATTGGTTTCAAATTATCGCTTTACTCCGAAGCACACCACGCACTGACCAAACCATTAGGATAGCAGGATACTTTACTCTACTTTTGGACAGAACACTGAAAGTAGGCAAAGTCTGATATTCTAATTCTAATCTAGTAGGTACCTTTTTTGAAGATATATCAAGCATTAGAAATAGTGTGACCGTTGATCATTTCGTAAGTTAGCTAGTGAAGAAGTTGCCTACAAAAATATGGCCGGGATAAAAAACATATCTTCAGATTATTTTTATGATGAAAAAAAGGTTAAAAAAAAAAAAAGATTTATAATAATTGCTACATACAGAATGAATTTCTTCAAAGAATATTATTTTGAGAATAATTGGTAGTTATTTGCAGTACATGTAGATATGTGGAAAGAAAATGTTTGCACATAACGTGTTGAGCCCTGCTCTTGCTGATTTATTTCAGGCCATTTTCACAAATTGGGCTTCGAGTCCAATATCATCAACAGCTACCAACTGCGTTGAGAAGGACCGGCTTGGCAGCGGTGCCTGGAGAGACGTTTCTTGTAACAAGACGCTCCCTTTTATTTGTGAGAGATTGGCTTCAAGTATGATGAGAACTTCGCCTACTCTTTTACATTATATGCTTTAAGCAACTGGCTGGTAAAGCCTGTCTACTTTACAGGGATTAGATATTTTCTATGGCAAACTTACCTTAGCTAAAGAATGAACCGTAAAGCCAGAGAGGCTGGGATTAGGTCCTAAACACACTGATTGATGACATGTCTGAAAACGGTAGGGAGGTTGCCTCAATTTTTCGATGGTGATGAATGAGGCGAATTTGAAAGTTATCCATGAAAATTTCTGTAAAGAACTGAATCAAAATGACAATCAATTCCTCTTAAATGCTTCCTCTCGAACTTCTACTTGAGAGTAGATAAGTTGGGGAAGTCAAGATAACTGACAGTTTCATAATAGATGCTGAATTTCTGTAAAATAGTGAACAGGCTAACAAAAACAAATCTGGACGGAAACATGGAAAGCATGGAAATTTCTCTCTAAAATTCTCTTTGAAAATTAATTTTAACAACCGTTTTTTGTTTTTTTATTGTTTTAATTAATTTGCATGAACATGATTTCTGCACACTTTTACTATCTTTGGTACGAACTAGAAATAACAACGCACGATCCTCAAAACATGCATCAAGGATAATAAACTTTTACCAACACGTGCAAAGTTAGTTTAAAATTAAATGTCACTTCAGAGCTTGATGTTGAGTTACAAGGCACAATGAGGAAAAAAAACAATGACAAAAGTTTTAGAGCAGCTTTACATTTTTAATTGTAAAGCAATACATAACTTTAGGGAAGAACAAGTTTAGGAAATAGGGCCAAAAGATTGACATGCTATTCATGAAACAAGATTCTAAAGCATGTAATAGAAATTTTTACTCAAGAAATAATTTGAAAATGAACAAAAAAAAAAAAAGCAATATCGCGATAAAAAAGGAAGCTAAAAAGGAAAAATGTTGATGAATATAAACAAAGAGACGGAAACAGAATTTGAGAGAGAGAGAGAGAGAGAGAGAGAGAGAGAGAGAGAGAGAGAGAGAGAGAGAGAGAGAGAGAGAGAGAGAGAGAGAGAGAGAGAGAGAGAGAGAGAGAGAGAGAGAGAGAGGGAGGGAGGTAAGGGGGAGAGAGAGAGAGAGAGAGAGAGGGAGGAAGGGGGAGAGAGAGAGAGAGAGACAGAGAGAGGGAAGAGGAAGAGAGAGAGAGAGAGAGAGAGAGAGAGAGAGAGAGAGAGAGAGGGAGAGAGAGGGAGGAAGGGGGAGAGAGAGGGAGAGAGAGAGAGTGAAAGAGAGAGAGAGAGGGAGAGAGAGTGTGAGAGAGAGGGAAGGGGGAGAGAGAGAGAGGGAGGAAGGGGGAGAGAGAGAGAGAGAGAGAGAGAGAGAGAGAGAGAGAGGGAGAGAGGGAGAGAGAATGACGGACAGACAGACAGACAGTCAGATAAACATGACTTGTGTTGATATTGAAATAAACTACATGTTAGATTATCGGATCAACATGAGATCCAAGAGGTCGATCGATCTTATTCCGTAGGCAAGACAATTTATTACCATCGCATCGAGGTTAAATTATGAAAGTCTTTGACTTAAATTGTATTTCATTCCTTTCCAAACAAAGAATTGGTTAAAATACACTGTCTCTATGTCATGTTTTAACGTGACTGAAGTATCAACCAGCACGCATTGGTTCCTTAGCGTGAAACTACAACTTACGTTTGTAATTGGATTATAATTATTATTTTAATTACTTTTGATGTTGTTGTTGCTGCTGTTGTTGTTGTTGTTGTTGTTGTTGTTGTTGTTGTTGTTGTTGTTGTTGTTGTTGTTGTTGTTGTTATTGTTGTTATTGTTGTTGTTGTTGCTGTTATTATCATTATTATTGCTGTTGTTGTCATTATCATTTTATTGTTGTTGTTATCATTATTATTATTATTATTATTATTATTATTATTATTATTATTATTATTATTATTATTATTATTATTATTATTATTATTATTCATTTTTTTTGTGCTGTTATTACCATTTTTTTGTTAAGTCCTCATTTCTTTGATTTCTAACTTTATTTTGCTTTTCGTTTTCTCTTGGCTAAATAAATTAATGGAGGTCCAAATCGCGGTACATTCGAAGCTTATTTTGAAGAATTTCGACCTTAGGCTTTAGACATAAAAAATGTAATCATGCACATACTATCATTGGAAAGTTGAATTTTAAAATGTAAAATATCTGTCTCTCTGATTTTCAGGTTACCCTAGAACAAGTTTTAAATTCAACGGTAAAACGCTTGTCATGTCCGCATGTTGCAGAAGTGATTTATTTTAATATAAAAAGATTTTTTTTTCAACCATGAAAATAAATGAAGGAATGTGAATACCCTTGAAGATATGTGGTGGCGGAGAAAAAGTCAGTGGCTTTCAATTTCTTAAATAGTCTTTATGTACATGTAATTTGTGAATGATTATTTATTACTCCCCATTATACAAATGTATTGCCTTCCTTCTGTTTGTTTGTTGAAGATATCACTCGATGATGAGTTTTTCAACTCTAAAACTTATGCACGTAGCTCTTTTTTCTTTCATTTTGTTTTTGAAAAAAAAAATGCATGTGGATTTTAAAAAAAGTATTCAAACCGCTAGGCAATAGTTAAAATTGCTTTATGAAAACGTTATCTGGAAAAGTTTTTTCTATAAGGAATTTTACACTCACTGTGACTAAACTGGTGACCTTGCTTTTGTTTCGTTTTTTTTTTTTTTTTTTGTTGTTGTTGTTTTTTTTTTTTTTTTCAGTTATTTTGCTCTCAGTAGCGGTTCTTATCGTGGCCATGACGATTCTTTGTGTTACAACCTTCATATGCCCACGCGTTAACTCTAAGAAGAATATTCTAGCAGGTCAGATGATTAATTTTAGTTAACTTTCGTCTTCTTAGTTAATTAATGGCCATTTTATGTTAATTTACTACGAATAGTGTGTACGTAAAGATCTTTGTTCGTGGTCCAGGCTGAACCAGAAAGTCTTTATAATCATCATTTGTGGTACATACAATCAGAAAGGAGTAAGAGAAAGTGGGGAGAGAGAGAGGAGATGAGGAGCGATTTCAAAGAGGAAGTTGAATTGATGAGTCTATAGCAAATTGGTTCATTTGTAAGACTAGTAGACTAGTAGACTGCTTGGGCCAGTTAGCTCTGTTGAAACAGCAACAGTAGCATTTGAGGATTAAAATAGACAAATGCCTATAAGAGAAAATTGAACCGATGAAGATTTAAAGGTTATACACAAAGATGGTTAGATATATAGATAGTTAGACAGACAGATAGATAGATAGATAGAAGAGAGAGAGAGAGAGAGAGAGAGAGAGAGAGAGAGAGAGAGAGAGAGAGAGAGAGAGAGAGACAGATAGATAATAAAGATATATTGATTAATAGGCACTCAGATTAAAGGATAACTATAATGATTTAATGAGTGATATAATCATAGCCAGCTAAATAGACGGAGAGACAAAAAATCATAAATAATTAATTCATATAGGCTTTGGTAGATAGACAGAATAGCTAGTCATTCATTAAGGAGAACGCACAACTTCTCTAACTCTACTCGAAACTCATAAGCACAGGTAGTGAAGTTATGGAAGTCCGAAGTACAATTTTACAACACATTTAGTGTTTGCATCTCTTATGTGTGTATCTAGCCGAAGCAGCTGAGGTCGACAAGCTCACGGTAGCAGATGACGATTCGGGGGCTACTGCCTCAGAAATAGGTCAAGATGAAGACGAGGATGAGGATGAGGATGAGGAAGAAGATGAGGACGAAGATGAAGAAGATTATTAATTCTGAGTCAATACGAAACTGTACTTTTGATGGAATCGATGTGTAACCTCTACTCCACGAGAGAGAGAGAGAAAAATCTTTATACCAGTCTTTATTTTCTTGTGAGCTGCAGCAGATCATAGCACAGCAATGCATTAATATAAAGTACCTTAGAATTAAAGTTAAATGGAGCTTTCAACGCGGCCAGTCTATAACAATTTAATAAAAAAAAAAAAAAAGAATAAAAATGATATATACATCATCAAAATTAAATTATTGTTGTCCATGTCCGCATCTGTTTTGGTTCACTTTCATGTTCCAGTTTTCAGACCACGCTGTTTCAGCTCCTTCCAAGCTGATAACCGTTTTTTTTTTTTGTTTTTTTTTTTGTTTTTGCTTTGTTTGTTTTTTTGTATTAAAGAAAATCTGTCTAAAAGTATAATTAAAAAAGCTTTAACATTAAAATTAACTTTATCTAACTTCTAAGTTTATATATCCCCAAAAATCTTTACAAAACCTGTTAAACTAGAGACCTATTG
>JAWDGP010005047.1:1222500-1245000 GCA_033675545.1 Elysia crispata | reverse complement strand
TTGAGACTTAAGAATTGGCGGGAGCGCAATGCCTATATATATATATATATATATATATATATATATATATATATATATATATATATATATATATATATATAGTTATAATACTTTTTTTTAAACCATCATAATATCACGCTTATAATAATGCTGGAAGACAGTCAGTGGACTCTTTGATATACCGGTTATTATTGAAATGACCCTTTTTAAGTTTCAGCGAGACTAATTTCAAGATAAAAACAAATTGTTTTTAGAATTATCTGATAAAGCGGTTAACAACGAGACGGGAATCTTGAAATCAGCAGCGCTCCTCAGTGAAGACGTGATGCTCAACGTTTTAGAGTTAAGCTCCCTTGTAGCAAACTGCTATTAACTAGACTACTTATTCACAGTTATAAAACAGAAATCAAAACAAACTGAGGCAAGGCGTGCATGCTTGTGATTATTATTATTATTATTATTATTATTATTATTATTATTATTATTATTATTATTATTATTATTATTATTACTATTATCATTATTATAGTTCAAATAGATTCTGCTTTGAAAATCCTGATCAAGTTGACAGAAATCTGTAGATAATTTAGATTCTTGATCTTGTCATGGAGCTGCTAATGTTGGGTTGTGGTAAAGACAGATCTTTAACAAAAGTTTGTTAAGAAATATTCAAAAGATTTTTGTTGGTTTATAGTAGAAAATCAGCTGTGGGCTAGATCTAGCTAACTTAAGAAGAATCTGGTGAAAGAGCTTGTGCTTCGTGATATTTAATCAAACAGTGCATTTGCTTTCAAAAGGATCACACACTCTTTAAATTTAGCTATTTCAAATAAATCCAGTGCTTTCAAATAACAAATGGTGAAAAAATAGTTGAGCTGAAAAAGTCTATTGTTAAGCAATTGGTATAATAGATATGGGTATTTCAACTATATTTGAGGTGATGGGACTATCATTATATATCATGGTGATTGATGATTGAGTGGAATTTATAGGAGGGGAAATTTACCAACTGTAAAAACTTAATGACAAGCTCAAACTTTTCTAAATTTGTATCCAATTTGGCATTAAGTCTCCAAAAGCTTAACAAATTCTTTTTTAATTTGATATTATTTTTAACTTTCCTGATAAAATGTAGGCCTATACTCATTGCATTGAAATTTATAACAATTTTTTTTCTCAATGTCACTTCCTCTTTATTTTTCAGGTCACTTGAGAACTTAATTTTAAGGGATGCAAAAGTAATTTTAATTTCTGTTTGTCAGACTTGCAGGTTTCAACTCCATTGACAATTTCAATCTATTCTTAAAACTGATCTCAAAATAAATTGTTGAGAAATTGGTGTGAAGATAATTTAATTTAAAAAAGCAGGAGGAAGTATTATCCTTTACCAATTCTTTTGTTATTTTTAGCATGGACCAGGTTTTGGATTCAAACAGGTGTCCGGCTGAATTTTCTTTAGATGAGACTGATTTAGACGTTTGCACCACTGTTCATAAGATCAATGATGAAGATTCATTAAAAAGTAAGAGACCAAGTTCGCATAACTCTACAGGAGATAAATGCACAGACTTCCATGCAATCGCAAGTCTTAAATCAAATTCTCAAACTAAAGGTGCTCAGATTGAGGGGGAAATTCCAGAAAGGTCGCAACATGAGATGAACAGTGCCAGAGAAATGCAAAGATATGAACAAAGTCTAAAGGTCTCTGAGACGTTCACAGAGGAAAAACCTGCAACCTGTGCAAAGTATGTTACCTTATTTCAGATATTTTTGCTCACTACCATATTGATTTTTCTCCGTTTCAAAGTGTTTGATGACTCATCAATAGTTTGAAAATATGAAGTAATTGTTGTATTTAAGTGATAATCAGATATATTGATTTTTCCACTGTTAAGGCTCAAGTTCTTCAACTACTGTATACACAGAATGATGCAGAGATATCACATTTCCTGATCAAGGGCTTTGCAGAAATTGGAATTTACTCTTAATTAAATTATTTCTATTGAGAGCTACAGTATGCACTCTCAATTGCTGCTCAATTGGGAAGAAAACATGTGGCATTTGAAATTGAATGAATATCCAATATTTCTTGATTCATGTATCTAATTATACGCTATTCTCTTTCTCTATATACTTTTGGTAGTATTTCATCTTTTATCAAATATCTCACCAGAACAGTCGTAGTACCTTATACAATTTTAATGTGTTTTAATAAAAAAAAAATTTTGTTTTTATCCATTCCTTTTAGATTGAAGACAAGCTTAAACACATGTCAAATCTGTTGCCATACTACCGCTAAATACAGATGTCCAAGATGTGAAATAAAAACATGTTCATTGCCATGTGTGAAGCAGCATAAGGTCACCTCAGGTTGCACAGGGGAAAGAGATAAGACAGCCTTTGTGGACATATCATGCTACAGTGACAAAGATTTGTTGAATGGTTTGTACAGTGACACAAGGAGAAGCTCTCACTGCTTTCTACGTAGATACCTCCTTGAAAATAATTAGCTTTGGAGTTTTTAACAGTTTGATGTAGCTCATCCAGAAAGTGGTAGATAAATTCCATAACTCCTATGCATCTGATGTGGCTTTTAACTTATGTTATCGACTTATCCTGTGTTTGTAATGGTTTTTCATATAGCAACAAAATTTTTGAAACAAGTTCATCCATCTGTTTTGACTTTAACTTCAGCAATATTTGTATATGATCCTGTAAAAATAAGCCTTGAATACACATTCACCTCGATTGTGACCTAATACTTATCAGGTCTTAATGGAGGGTGTCCACTGAATTAATCTTTTTCTTTTTTTTTTTCACTTGTTTCAGATGTAAAAAATCATATTAAAAGATTTGCCTATATTTGCCTTTTATTATAATATTGTATGGCTTATCCACAATCACTATCTCAAGTATTAATGGAGATTTGTGAGGCAGGTTACTGCTTGACAATTAACGGCGAAATCTTGCGTTTTTCTAGTGGGTTGACTACTGCATTTAAAAATGGGTTTTATAGGATTTATATGTAAAGCAGCTCTAACTGCAAAGGAACTTCTCGCTCCAAAATTTCTCTGGAGGCAGACATTTTACTTAAAAGTGAAAAGAAAATAAGGCGAATAAGAATCAGTTTCCATCATTTGTAGACTGCATTTTAAAACAAGAATGAATAAATTGTGCCTCATTTACCCTGTATGTTTTTGCAGTAATGAAAAGATTTTATGTTCAAAGTAAAGCTTAGTTTATGATGTTCTTTGTGTGAGTAATGTTTTCTTCTTGGATATTTTCACAGATTACAGATTTCTCGAGGATGCAGAAAGAAGACTCTTTAGCAATCTTCCAGCTCCTTTCAGCCATGGAAGGCAAAGTGCTCGCTTTGCACCATATCACTTGAGCAAAAGGGTTTGCTATTATGTTTACTCTTTCTTTTTTTTTTATTACATTGACAGGCCTAAGAAATGTTTGAAATTTGCTTTTCTCAATTGCAGTTTTTATTGCTTTCTCAGTCTTTCTGTTAGTCATTATGTCAATTATATTGTTGGTGAATACTGCTCCTCTCATAAGTCTGCATAAGATGTTATTTCAAGGGAGGCAAAAAACTGACTTAATGTAATCAGCATTCTAAATTGTGTGAACATTGAATCAAACTGAAAGTTTGAACCTCATGAATACAATTGCCTTGATTAGTTTTTCAAGCTGTCATGATCGATGAGTTGTGGTTGTGTTCACTTAAATAAAGTTTAGTAAATTTTTATGTAAGACAGGTTTATAAAGACATCTTCAATTGTGTTTGATAAATGCCTTGTCTCATAAGTGAAAAAGATTATTTGAGACATCTTTAATTTTGTTAAATGTTTTAAATAATGAAGATTTCAATTGCATCATGATAAAATGTGTGTTCAGTTTAAGCCAGAATTGTATTTCAACAGTAAATTTGCACTACGGTAAATAATCAAAGAGAAAAGAGAATAGTTGACTTGCGAGTTTAGGACTTAAAAACCTGTAAATTGAACACTTAAAAGGCATGCCACTTTTACCTGCAATATGATTATGTTGAGAATTTTTAGAGCAGCAGTTATGCTTCTTTTTTAACAATGGTACATCTAAGTTTTCTAATATTGATAGATTTTAGATTTCATATTCAGGGTAAAAAAGAACCATGAAAATATTGTTTTCTGTGTAAAATCAAAATGAGTGGAAGTAAAATGTGGTATACAATAAGTCTGAGATACCTTGTAGACAGGTGGATATTTTACAAAGTAAGTCTAGCATTATTATTTTTTTACTTTTATAGTAGACTTATGAATATTTTAATGGCTAATCATTGGCCATTCTAATTAGCATGTCACATCAGTTATTATGAACTTTATAAAAGAACTAATCCTATATTTTTTTCCCTATTTGCAGTTTTAATATGTCACCTTTCCTGACTTTATTTTACACGCAGATATTGATATTAATGTCAGTGTTTTTAAACAGTTATGGTTTTTCAATGCAGCCAATATTTCTTTATATGGTGATGAATACAGTAAGCAGAGCTTTGAGCAATATTTAATGAAATTCCATTTCTTTTAAACATAGAAATGAACCTAAAAATTAAATTAATACTTGATTTCATTTATCTTCTTAACAAACCCCAAGTCTTTTTTTTTTTTTTTTTTTTTTGTGATAAACAGATTCCAAGATAGAATATTTACTTCTGGGTTGAACATGGGTCTTAAAAATTCAGATTTAGGTGCAGGGCAAAACAATCAAAAGTGGAAAGAATAAGGCTGACCATATTGTAAAGTATGATGTATATTCAAGCACATTGTCAATATAATGTTCAATAAAATTTGTCTTTACTTAGCTTTATAATTACTAACAATATTTTAATACAAACTGGGAGCTCCTAAAATAGCCAATTCAGTCTGATTTTTTTTTTTAAATCTTTGGGATTAAAAAAAACAACTTTGAATTAACTGAGCTTTCATGTATCAGATTACATAGTGACAGGAATCTGAAAAAAAAAAACTTAAAATAAATCTCTCATGTTGCATAAGGGCATGAGTTGTGATATTCTGCTGAAGGACAATTTACACTGTAATTAGATCAAGTCAATAGCTTAATTGTTTTTAGTTTTGATGGCTCTCTTCAGGCCGCACACAATAGGAATCACACTTACTCTTAGTCTGGGGTAAATCTAGCCTGCAAAGATTGGTCTGATCATTGTGTGTGCACAGATCTACCCTATTCTAGCAGCCTAGAAACAATTCATTCAGCTCAGTCTTGCAAGACTGTCCACTCCCACCAACTCTCCCTTATCCTTAAGATTACTGCAGGTCCTTGTCAGACTAATATAGGGGAGCAAAAAATGCATACATAACATACTATTTTTATGAAAGTTAAAGAGGTAAATAATTAAATTGAAATCAAATTCACCTGGAGTTTGGTTATTGGATTCAAATTATTTGGACTTGACTGAATGTATAATTAGATTTGCATTGACTTTATGGAAACTATTGACTTACTTGAACACTACAGCTAAAATACACTGAATGTCACAAATAAGGTACAGTGAAAGCTTTGAGGGATAAGGATTGGCATTTCTTTTTCGTCAAAGGGCAAGAAGCATTTATTAGATTGAATAAAAGATAATATCTTATTTTTGTTTCTTTATTTCAGTGTAAGTTTTTGATGAATGCTGCTTACAAGCGTGGGATTAGTCTGAGTTTTGTTCATCCTGGACTTTCAAGAAACAAAACTAATACCAGCTTCTACACTATAAGGTACTAAAATAATTGAAAAAGCAAAAAAAAAAAAAGAAGAAAGGTTTAAAGATAATCTTGGCTCAATTTGTTGAATAGGTCGTAAAAAGAATCATATTTTCTGTTTGTTTTCATTTTGTTGATAAATTGGAAATATTGTAGAGTTAGGGCTGCTTGGTTTTGATTGTGTTTAATCTTAATCACTCTATGAAAAACCTTTTTCCACTTTGAAGCAGTGCAGACTGTTTTGTTTAAACATCATAAAACCATGATTAATGCTTGCAGAAACATTAATTTTTCATGCAGGGAAGATGAATAAGTAAGAAATAAATTGATGTCAAGGCTTGATAATGTAAACACGTTTCTTATGGTGAAAATTGGCAATCAGGTTGTTAAAGGATTAGATAAGTCACACGAGGAAACTTAAACATCATTAGCACATGAATTAAAATGTTGCTGTTTTTTATTGTTAAGTATTCTTTTTATTTCATGCAGTGCAGATGCAATAGAATGGCATGTGGATTGGCTTTTTTCAAGTTCAAATACACTTGTGAAGGATGAAAGGTAAATGATCTGTTAGTGCTGGGACCACCCCTTTAACTTAAATAAGAGAGATACACACATTATATCTGAAAGCAACAGTGAAGTCATTTTTATATGGTGGGTTGGTTCAATTTTCACCATTTCCTAGCTGAAATAAAAAAGTGGCTAGGATGGTCTTACAATTTAATGTAAAATATTCAAAGTATATCTCATGTTGATAAATTTGTTTTCAAAAGCTTAAAACTTATACACTGAAGTACAATTAGGTTGCACGTGAATCACTCAACATCACAAATTCATCAATTTTTCTGCTTTGTTCTATTGATTTTCTCATTGCTTTCCTATTACCTCTATCTTTGTGTCACTGTCAATGAAATACAAACTTATAACACATATTTGTGGAATGATATGTTCTCAGAGACAAACCAGAGCTTCCCAATTGTAGATCTAACATTAAATTTTAATCATGCTTTCTATTGATAACTTTAATTAATCAAATCCTGCCCGTTTTTGTCTAAGAAGGCAAAAGTTGTCATCATATGCCCTAATTTTGCTTCCTTATACACCTCGAATCCAACGAGCCATACAAAGAACGCCTTGCATTCAACGAACAGAGTAAAATTCCCATTTTTTTCCCTTCTTTGACTCTCTTAAAATACCGTGCATGAAACGAACTTATCTTAGACCAGTCCTTGTGTTCAACAAACTACTAGTGTAGGCAAATCCACTATAGAATGCTTTTCTGCTTAGAAACTATGTAGTTGAAATTCAACCAGAAGTTCCCCTTCTTCTGTTAAGAAATGCTTGAAGTGTATAGGTGTTCGGCACCCATTATGCCATAGTATAGGGTAAGGGAGAGCAAAGTATTGATATGCAGGGAGAAGATAATAAAAAGAGAGGGGAAAGTGGACAGGGAGTGGCAGCAAATGCATGGGGAGATCATGATATAGGATCAAAGAGCCAAAGCGGCAGTAACTTGGGCAATGGTAGAAAGGGTAAAGAGTGGCTTTATAGACACGTGATTAGTTGATAAAAACAAGGGATATAACTATGTGGTAATTTCACTTTGTTTGACTATTTCCCTTGTGGTGCCTTACGTCATGGCTCCAATGTACCTCGCATTCAACAAACTTAAAAGTGACCAAACTAGTTCGTTGAGTCTTAGGTGTACGGCATCTCAATTCATCAAACTAGCACAAAGTTATAACATGTATTTGTGAAACTATTTGCTCCCACCTATTAAAAGAAAATGAGGTTCATAGTAAAAAGACAGGCCATGGCTTTATTACTCTCTCATTCACTCATCCAGTGTCGTCCGCTGGGTCCCAATCTGCCTGGGTGCTTTCTGACTGTTGCGGCGTTTGCGGCATGTCAGGTTCTTTCTCTCCATCTGTCTCTGTTTAGAGCCATGTGGAAAGCCTCAGCTGTTTAGCCTCCTATCCAGTCATTGATGTTGTCCATGTATGTTGTTTTTAGTCTGCCACGTTTTCTCCTGTGTTCTGTTTTTCCCTGAATTATGTGTTTGGTCAGAGGACATCTACCTCTTGTTGTGTGTCCAAAGAAACTCTGCTTTCTTTTGACTACTGCTGCATATAGTTCTCTGTTTACACCTAGCTGTTTTAAGATGCTGTCATTTGTGCGTTTTTCTTTCCAGCTTATGCTCAGTAGTCTTCTATAAAATCACATTTCAGTGGCCTCAATCTTTTGCCTGACTGCATTTCTTAGGGTGCACCTTCTGCTCCATACATTATTGTGCTCCAGACTTTGGCTTTTAGAATTTTTATCTTTAGCTTGTTTGACAGGTCTTTGTCTTTCCAAATATTTTTCAGGTCAATTGCTTTTGTTTTTGCCATTGCAAAAAGTTTAAGACTTTATATCTCATTGGCTCTATAAAATCAGATAGCGGCCATTGTACCAAAGACATTCACCTTAAGAATTGCAGTGGCAAAAACAAAAACAATTGACATAGCCTTATGTTAAACTTTAATCATGTGTTTAATACCAGCTTTAATGATAATTCTTTGAACAAACAAGCTTTGCTCGTCTCTCTGTCTGAGAAGACAGAAGTTGTCATCAGTCGTCTTAACTTTTGATATCCAGCCGCCCAAGCCACTCTTCTCTCCTTTCACTAACTCCAAGGATTTGGTAGTAGTTGTCTATTAGCATCTGCTGAAAGTACTTGGTGCTTAGATTAAAAAAAGAAAGACTAAACGAACTCTGCAGGTTCCACCTGGGTAAAACATGAGTGCTGATGTCAGCTATACCAATTTGGACCTATTCCCTGTCAATAAATTAGTCAGTATATTGGTGTTAAAAAAGTCAGTAAGCATTATATTTCCATGCTAATTAATGGTTAGAGAACCTAATAGCTCTTGAGGCAATGGTTTGAAAGACAATAAGGGAGGTCACATTTGATTCCATGCAGGTTCATTTGGTCATGGGTTGCATCCCATCTAAAAAGGATCTCATGGAACAAGATCTATTCTTGGTTTGACTGGAAGCTGCTGGTCTAGTTATATCATCCTTTAACTTAAATGATGGTTTATTTTCTTTGAACTTGGACTGGAGACTGAACTTAGCCCAAAAACTTGCCATGAAAAAGGACATAGAAGGGAGATCACAAAAGTAGGTGATTTAGGCATGTCAAAGAGGGAGTAAGGAGGTCCAAAACTATAAGAGAGAGTAGAGGGGAATAGAATATGTGCGAGAAGGAGTAGGAGCTTTACAGGGTGAGAGGAAATGTAGCTGAGTGAAGAGGGAGTTGCTTGAGAATTAGGAGATTGAGGCAAGAACAAATGGAAGAAGAATCAGAATATCAAACAAAGAGGGAGAATGGTTGTCTTATGATTAAAAGGGAGTAATGGGGAAAGGATGAGATGTAGGCTAAAGGTAAGGGGAAGTAGTGCTCGGAAAAGCATAGCCTTTTTAGGGGCAGCTTTATTTAATGATATTGTTCACAAAACTCATGAAAGATGTTTCGAAAATATTAAATGGGTAATCATAATAACGAAAACCATGGAAACCTAAGCTTTCATTTCCTTTAATTTTTTTTAGCACATCTCATTTTAATATCAAGTTTCTGTGAAGACCACAGCAAATGAGGAAAGTAAATCTAGATTATCTAAATCTAGTAGACATTCATTAAAGATGGCCATTGTTCTTGAATGTTCGAACATGACTTTTATACAAAAAACAAATTTTACCAAAGAATATCAGAAATCCATGCTCAACCATGTTAATTTTTGCACTCAACAGTTGAAATTATTCAGAAACGAGTCGAAAAAAAAAAAAACGTACGTATGAATGCAATATATCTATCATTGAAAGTGACAATTGAATTTTATTTTTTTCAAAATAAATTTTTTTTGTTATGTTGAATTAAAGTGTTGTTTGTGTGGATAATCTCTATTTATTCTGGTTTTTTAACCTTATGAGGAAGGCTATTTCAATATTTCATTTTTTTTTATACCTTTTGTTCAATGATTTCACATGGTTATATTTCATATTGCTTTGGTATTATATCCTCTATATGTACATGTTATTCATACTTTTACAGGCTGCTTGTAACCAAAATTGTAGACACCATTTTGCCTCAGTCATGAGAATCTGTTTGTCAATGCAACAATTTGATTTATGAAAGAATGCCATTGAGAAGGGAAAGAAAGAAATTAAAAAATAAAAATTTATTTATGATAATTTCATGTGGTTTCCATTATTGTCAGGGTTGCTGAGACTCAAGTGCTCATTGATGCAGTCCGTAAATTTACCAATTTCACGGAGTACCCTCACCTTAGGAAAAGCCTTGAGATGTATAGAGGAGACAAGCTTGACTCTTGTCAATTCCTACTAAAAGTAGAGGGTCTGCCAGCAAACAGAATCAGGTGAGGAATATTGCGCTCAAAATTTCTGAAACATTCAGTTTTTGTTTTTTTTTATTATTAAATGGCATGTCTCTGATATCATTTTTATTTTGTTTTTTTTTGTTGTAGAATCTGGTTATCTATTTGTCTACAGATGAGATATTAAGGATATCTATGTTGAATGATTTGATTTTTCAGAAATAAGTAGTGAAAACATTTTTTTAGAAATCCAGAAGCCATCCCAAAAACATTCACACAAGAATACAACCACTATTCTATGGGGTTACTTTGAAAGAAAAAAAAATGCTGATAGTGATTGATGATTTTCTTTTTTTAAAGAAATGTAGACTTAATCTCTAATTTTAAGTAGAGGCATTTAACTGAAACTTTTTAAAAACCAGTTATCAATCGTTATTTATACCAACTGAAAATGATGAAGTGAGAAATTTATAATTAAAATTTTGTTCCACTTTTTTTAACTCCCTCAGATATTTTCCTTTGAAGCCTACAGAGACACTGGCAGAGAATTTGAAAGGGCTGTGTTTGATAGAGTATCCCACAATTGTGGTAGTATCCTCATCTGATCAGCATGCTCAAGAAAATTATTCTCATTTATGCAGAGGTGATTGCAGTATGGATTTATCAGTCTTAGATATCTAGATTCAGACATTCAAAGAACACTTTTGGTTAGGCTTTTCCTTTTAAAAAAAAAAACCGGAATGGTGGGTTTTAAATTGCTGCTAGAGTTACATGAAAGGGGAGAATCTAAAGAAGGCCTTCAGCACTAGTATTTTTCATACCTTTCAGTTTCAATAGAATGAATTTCTTAAAAGTGCTGGGGTTTATTACCTGAGATGGCACATGGACTTTAAGTCTCAAATAGTTTCTTGTTTATTGCTTGTAGTTCTTTTTTTATAAATAGACATGTTCCTCAATCCAATACATTTAATTTGACGTTTTCCCACTCCATCTTGATATAAAACTCTATTACACGTGTTTTTGTGGCCTTATTTTGCAGTCAGTGAGTTTGATTAAATTTTTTAATTTGAAGTAGGTGAAGATTTAGAAATAACATAATTTTTTTAGAAGAGAATATATATAGGGCTTATGTAACGCTCTGAAGCATGTAACTGTATTTATACAAAAGCAATTCTATTTTTTTTTATTTTATTTCAAAAGCTAGGATTTCAGGTATATGTTTGCTTTAAAATTAATTTATTGGTAGGGCTAACATACAAACATGTCATGTATGATGACACTGGTATAAACAAATCATAAAACTGAATTAAATGGGCTATTTTTTTTTCAGAGGACATGGTAGAGATGGATCGTGGTTCTGCTCGACATATGGTGAAGTTCCACCCACAGCTGATTCCATCAAATGATGTGGAAAAAGAAATTCTCAACATAAATTCTTCTCTCTACCTAGGGTCTCAAGAAAAGAGAAATGAAAGATAATTAGAACTAAGCCATTGCTCGAATGAGTGAAGTGAAATCATCCTTTTTTTTTCCATATTGCAATTCAGTGGTTTGAGTTCAATATAGTTTGCATTGTATCTTAATCATTAAACAAATTTTTAAAAATTTCTTCCTGCAAAAAAGACTTTCGTTTGTGCTACTATGCTGTTATGCTATGTTTTTGTAAACCAAATGCTTGTATAGAGACCTATACCTTTTAAAAGTGAAGGTCTTAATATTTTTGTAAAACTTTATGTGCTCAAAAGTTAAATGCTAAGAAAATGTGATGTTTTCTCAGATGGTGAATCCTCAATGATTTATAATTAAATATGAAAAATTTCACTCATAGTTTTCAATTTTTTGTAGCAAGGTCATTTTTTTACCAAGAGATTGATATAAAATGAGAAAAGATATGCCTGTATCGCCCAAATTTTCCATTTTAATAAATTTCGTTTGGACATATTTTTTACAAAAAAAAAAACAAAAACAGAGACAACCTAAGGGCACAAAATTTTAAATTTGTCCTGATTAAAGGATTAAAGCCTCAATAATAAATGTCTTTGTTAAAACATTGTCATGATAAAAATCACTTTCTCTCCTGAAGGATGCCTTATTATTTGAAAAAGCATCTTTTTACTGAGGCATTTACTTTTCTAACAATCAATCAAATAATATTTCAGCTGAAGAAAATTTTGCTTGAGGAAGAAAAAGAAAATTCTTGAAAAGTTTGGTATTTCATGTAAGATAACTAGTTTTGTGCACATCTGCATGTTGGATAACAAATTTAAACTTCATACTAACAGGGCAACAAATCAAGAGATTTTGTACCCTTTAATTTGGCAGCTGTGGGATATTTTCCAGTTTTAGGTTATATTTGTCTTGATATTTGCACAACCAATGAAATTTATTTAGAAGTACTGAATCGGGCAGTAAAAATTATGTTCTGTCTTTCAAGAAAATTCATAAATTTATCTTTTTTTGTTTAACCCTCTTACTGCACTGTTGATGTACCAGGCACGTCCTCCAAAAATTTTGTCTGATAACGGGGGAAAAAAAATGTGACATTCGTCACTGTCTTGATTGAATTTGATAAGAGCAATGCCCATCTTCTCGTGTTAGTATTTGTCTGACAAATGGAGTAACCCTAATGGCTTTCCTGAATTGCTCTTCAGGTGCTGCTGGTGTTACTCCCACAGTTGTAAACCAAATGTTGTGATTGCTTTTAAATGATATAGTTCATGAAATAGCCTTCATGTTGAGTCCAATAAAGAGGAAAGAGCAAGATGAAGGCTGTTATTGCTTTGTAAGTTTGTTCAGAGACTGAGTTGGGTACAATTTTATTAAAACGTCATAAAAGAATAATAACACAAAAGTAACAACTCATCAGTGTAGATAAGAATTTGCATGAATGATTTTATACATAGCTTTGTAAATTGTCTTGACAACATGAATCATGATCAATTCACCCATTATTTCCATCATTGTCAATTGTAGAAGAGAGTTGTGAGCAAATATTACATATTTTTTTTTCTTAATCTTCTTTAATTTTTTACATGTATTCAGTTGGAATTACATGTGGCTGCAATTATAATTTTTAAAGAACATATCAGAGGGATTTTTGTTCCAGTGATAATCTACTTTTGTTTTACTGAATATCTACAAAAGAAAATACTTATGTTATTATTAATTTGCAAGGTTTGATTTCTAAATTACTCCCATTCTTGTAGAGTGAAAAGCATCAAGGAGCAAATATAAAATCTCAGTGACAATACGCTTGAGGGATACTTGATTTTACGAGGGCAGGCTGATAATTAAGTTCCGTTTGCTAATAACTAGGTCAATTTTCGTCACATCGACCTAAAATTTCATACATATACTCTCGAACCATTTTTCTAGACTTAACTATAACAACAAGTTTGTGTGACGTCATTCGTGCTCATAATGCAGTGACGCGTAACACATGATGTGGTAGCCATGTTTATGAGACAATGGCGACTTCCAATGACCTTCTCATCAAACAGCGCCCTGTTATCGAGTTTTTGGCAGCTGAGGGATGTTCTGCTGCAAACATTCATGCAAGAATGAAGACAGTTTATGGTGAAATGTGCATTTCAGACTGTGCAGTTCACAAATGGGTGAGAATTTTTAAAGGGGAAGACCCCAGAGAGACAATTCTGCGTGATCGAAAGCGTTCGGGTAGGCCCCTTTCCGCATCGGACACGGCTCATCGAGAGAAAGTTGACTGCATGATTAGAGCTAATCGAAGGGTCAAACAAAAGGAAATTGCAGATGAAGTAGGCATTTCGAAAGAACGAGTGCACCATATCGCCACAACTGTACTGGGTTACCGAAAAGTCTCTGCCCGTTGGGTCCCAAGACAGCTCACTGTAGAGATGAAAGCGCAGAGAAAGGACATGTGTACTCAACTCTTAGAGCGTTACAATGCAGAAGGAGAAGCATTTCTGCAACGCATTGTGACTGGAGACGAATCCTGGGTCCACCACTACGATCCAGAATGTAAAGCCCAATCGATGGAGTATAGGCACAAAACTTCTCCAAGTCCAAGGAAGTTCAAGGTTGTTGCCTCTGCAAGAAAGGTCTTGTTCACCGTTTTCTGGGACATGGAGGGAGTGGTCCACATGGAATTTCTGGAGCAAGGGCAAACTGTGAACTCTGAGCGATATATTTCAACTCTCCGAGCTCTCAAACTCCGACTCAGACGTATTCGGCGTGATAAGGACTCAATCCTGCAACACGACAATGCGCGCCCGCACACCAGTCGCCAAACTCAGGACGCCTTAAGGCAGCTGGAACTTACGACCCTACCTCACCCTGCATACAGCCCCGATCTTGCCCCCTCTGACTATTATTTGTTTCCCCAACTCAAGAAGTACCTGAAGGGCCATCACTATGACAATGATGAGGAAGTTATCGCAGATGTTCGCAGATGGTGCCGTGGACAGCCGTCTGAATTCTTCGCTGACGGCGTGAGCCAACTAGTGAAACGTTGGAGGCGGTGTGTTGATCGCGACGGTGACTACATCGAAAAATAGAGTGCTAAGTATGTAGCTGAGATATTAAGCTTTCGTTTGACGTATTGTTTATGTATATGCTGTGAAAAATTAAAAAGTTATGATTAAACGGAACTTAATTATCAGCCTGCCCTCGTACATTGCCAGTCTAATAACTAAAGCCTAAAAGTGAGTAAATTATGCCAGTTGGTGAGTATCTAAAGCCTGTTAACTTGCAAAGAGTTTGTCTTACAGAGGTCCAAGGTGGAAAGTTTCTAGCATTAAACAGGCCTTAAAGAAAGCTGCAGCAAAGCAAAACATCAAATCATTCAAATAAAAATACATTTTCCTACCAGTACCAATGCTAGCAGCAGTCCATAGAAAAAAGAAAGCTTTTTTTACCCCAACTCTGAAATCTGGTAAATGTTGTACATACTTTGTCACTAACAATGGGCTGTGGCTGTAATTACTGTAACTGTTTTCCCTTCTTTTCACCCTGTCCGTGTCTCTCTCTCTCTCTCTCTCTCTCTCTCTCTCTCTCTCTCTCTCTCTCTCTCTCTCTCTCTCTCTCTCTCTCTCTCTCTCTCTCTCTCTCTCAATCTCACTTCACTATCTCTCTCCTCTCTCTCTCTCCCTCTCTCACACTCTCTCTCTCAATCTCTCCTTCACTGTCTCTCTCTCTCTCTAAATCTCTTTTTCACTATCTCTCTCCTCTCTCTCCTCTCTCTCTCTAAATCTCTTTTTCACTATCTCTCTCCTCTCTCTCTCCCTCTCTAACACTCTCTCTCTCAATCTCTCCTTCACTATCTCTCTCTCTAAATCTCTTCTTCACTATCTCTCTCTCTCTCTCTCTCTCTCTCTCTCTCTCTCTCTCTCTCTCTCTCTCTCTCTCTCTCTCTCTCTCTCTCTCTCTCTCTCTCTCTCTCTCTCTCCACCTAAACACGTGAAATTTTTACAAACATTTTAACCTTCTAATTTGTATTAAAATTTTCTTATTTAACCTCTGATTTCAAATTAAAGTTTAGCCCATCTTTCAGACTACATGTACTTCCCTCTTCAGGAGAATAATATGCCACAAGATATTATCCTCTCAAATGTTTTATTCACTCTTAAGAACATCAAATTAAATTTGTCTTGCAATTCCAAAACATTCTTGTTTGTGAATGACTTTGCCGTTTACATTAAGCGCAAACACCTCAAGCATCTTAAGCGTACAATTCAGCTGTGTACTATACTTCAATTGTTAAGAAATTTAAAAAATAAGTGAGAAATAATGCCTTCAAATTCTCCTTTATCTAACTACAACATGTGTTTCTTTTTAAAGGCAGAGACTCTGTACAGAGCTCTTGCTTCGCTTGGAAAGTAAGGCTATCCCAGTGAATGGAGAAGTGAAACTTGTTAGGATTGATTTTTTTTTATAATTGAAAAAAAAAAAAGGTTTTCAGAGCCAGGTTCCAAAGCTAAAAGAAAACGTCAAAGAGCTTCGTACCGGTATTGGGGACCATATCGGGGCGGTCGACAAGAGCTGCAGGTAGATCCAAAACTTGCTGGATCAACACAAAAACATTCTGAAAGTAAAACAGCTTGACACAATCCTTGGGTGCAATTCAAACTTCACCTGTAGAAGTTCTATGCTGGAGAAAGAGAGTCATCTTTAGAACAACAGCGCCTAAAATAAATTGCTGTAATGAATTATTTTCTCAAAATCGAATGCCTTTCGCATAATTTATAATTTGATACAATTTCAGTATTTTTTTTCATCCCGTGTTCTTCAAAAAAATCTAAAACTTAATCTCCCTATGTATCCCGTACACTGCCACATATATTTTAAAAACAAAAACCCATGATGTAGATCTCAATCTTATTGAAAAACTTTCCTATGGGAGCTTCCCAATATCAGTCTTGAAATTTTGTTTTCTTATTAAATAAAGATCAAATGAACGAAACAATTTTTTAAAAGTAATTTCCTTGTCTCCGAATAGATACAGCTGATTTTTTTAAGGCTAAACTGATAGCTGTAATGTAGAATTGAGGACATTCCTAGCCCTCAAGAAATTTAAATTCTTTGCTAGATATATTGAAACTTTTAATTTACACGGATAGTTTCTCTGCAATGGTTTGAAAAAAATTCTCAACACTTCTACTTTTTTCTGAGGTAAAAAATTTCCAACCTACCCATAAATTTTTGTCTGAATTCCATCATAGGGGTGTAGGTATTGAGAGAGCATTTAGTAAAGGCAGCCTTATCCCCATCATTGAAAATAAAGAAGGCAGCCTATACAAGCCGGCATGCAGACCTTTTGAATCGTCTATTTTAGAAGATGAGGATGGCTCAGCGGCGAAGTCCTCAGTCTTGGCACGGCATGGAGATGGGTTCTGCATCGGGGTGCAGCTCGATCCCACTCCATTTTTATGTTTTCTCGCCTTTGTTCTTATTTGTTGGTCTCGAGTTAGATCGAAGTTTGTGATACTGATAGATTTTTTCTCTCTACTCCTTACCATTGAGCTGGTTCGACCTAAAACCAAAAATAATGCTTATGTCAATTCCAGCTGGCAATCACGCTGGGATTCTGATACAGTAAATAAGGTGCATGAATTTTTTTTTCTGCTACACTTAAAAGAGAGACTCAATTCTGAATTTTACAAAAAAATCTGTTCTATGCAGACTTCGCAGTGGCCTCACGTGGCTAAAAACACACATTTGCTCCAAAGGGAGGACCGACCCTTTTATCATAGTCGTGACAACCTTTACACCGTCGAGCATAATAAGCTCCTACACCGCGCAGATTTTTTGCACACACGAAATACATGTAGCCTGTAGAGGTCGGGCGCGACCGTGGCGGACACGAGGAGCATACATGGACATTGAAACTGAAATCAAAGATGTTAAAAAAAGGTTAACAGAGAAATTTGGCTAGTATCGCTCTGATAGTTGTATTGCTTTCTGTTTTGATTAAAGAGAATGTTTGTCAAATGATAGCAAGAAAAGATTACAAATCATTGTGGTTTCGTTTACTTACTTTATTAGAGACGAAAGAGAGGAAGGAGAAGAAGAAGAAGAGCAGTAATAAAAAAAAGACGATTGAAAGTAAACAAATTCCTCTTTTTCTTTTTGTTTTAAAAGATATATAATTCGATATCTCGGAAAATACTGACAATCGTATAAAATATTGTCATCTAACAAAGTAAGGAAAATGCGTTGTTCTAAACATCAACACCGTAAAATGTGATACGTGCGACACTCGACTTTAGACTGGGTTTAAGGTGAGAGAGAAAGTGGGATTACTTTATACCACAGGCAGGGCTGTGACCACAGGGAAATTTTATTATCCCTGACAATCACCGACATTCATAAGGCACTCCATTCTTGGCCCTTGGCCTCACCTACATTTTATGATAATAGGAAGTAGGGCAACTTTTGGTTTTAAAAAATGTAAATAAAAATTTAATTGTCACTCAACGAGTGCAGACTTAGCTTACTTGAAATATTTCATAGCATTGCTGCGGAGTAACTCACCTAAGTTGTGTGCGCCAGAGATAACGTAGCATGACCATTGCAAGGCCCAGCATTCCGTTGTCTCTGGTGTTGTGGTACATTGTATTTCTGTACATTAACCATGGTATTTAACTTTTGTAATCTAAACTGATTTCGTAAGATTGTCTAGAACGTCATACCCATGCGACAGCGCTGCGAAAAGTGCAAAAAGAAAAGACCATCTCAGAATAGAGTCCAACTGACAAATTAGAGTCTTTGTAACACTGGTTCATTTCTATGAAGGTTTAGAGTCAGATATTATGTTAGATAACAAGAATTTTCACCTCAGAATCTGCAAGTTAGCACTGAATCGAAACGGCGACGCCAAAGATAGGAAGCACGATTTTAGAAATTATTAATGAATGTTATTCGTCAGACAGAAGAGATTTACTATAAGAACAAAACTGCAACTCCATTTACGACAGGTATACACCACAAACCACAGCTCTATCCCTCACCCATGCTTTATGTTACGCAAGAACCTTGGCGGCAAACGTTATTCTCTTAAGCATTGAATGTATTACTCGCGGGTATCACATGGTTTGGATTATTGCGGATCGTGGTAACTTGGCAACTGTTGACGTGCAAAGCACATGCACATAACATATGAATAGAGAGAGCATCGCTTAAAGCTCGTTGTTTGTTATTGGCAAACTATATTTTTAGTTGATAATAGGCCTATATATATATATATATATATATATATATATATATATATATATATATATATATACAAACACACAAACACAAATATTTATACAGAGAGAGAGAGAGAGAGAGAGAGAGAGAGAGAGAGAGAGAGACAGAGAGACAGACAGACAGACAGACAGACAGATAGATAAACAGAAAGAGAGAAAGGAGGGGGGCTAAGGAGAGAGAATTGTGGTCGTTTTTTATTATTTACAATAAAAGCGAGGAAACTTGTATATTCGTGGAACACTTCTCAGTTTTAAATGGATCTATTTATTCACGACTTATATGTTTCTTAGGCATGCAGTTTGATAACCAAGTAAAGATTTCAAGATTAGAACATTAAAAGGCGCCTTTTACTTTGGTCTCTTTTTTTTTTTTTTTTTTTTTTTTATAAAAGTTGGCACTCTAGCCTTATCTATATAATCATGGTGTCTTTGATGGTCGCTATCACTAAACATTTGAGAATGTTCAAGTATAGGGGCCTTCTTTTAGATTGATAATGGTCAAGTTTTTTATAATTTTTACCCTGAGAGATTGAAAAGAAAATGTTACATTTTCAGGTCAAGATGACCCTAAGCCGATATGTCCAGTCTGAAATACTAGATGTGGTTCATTGTTGATGTTGTTTTTATTTATTTATTTATTTATTTATTTTGTTTATTAAAAGTGAGATAAGGAAATCGTAATGATGATGTTTGGTGCTGGATAGTAAATCGGCTTGCCACATCTTTGTCTTAATATTGACACTTTTTAGAAATTGTCATGACAACTTTCCAGGAGTTTAGTGTGATGTCCAGACTACAACGTATGAAGTGTTATTTCATGGGTCATGAAAATCAAATCACTGCATACAGGGAAGAATTTGATCACAGAAATAATTTAATTACTGCCATAATTAATATGAAGCTCTCTACATTTTACAATAGACGAACAAACCTTAAAATGTATCGGAGAAAATATTTTTGTCGCACTGAATCAAACCGTGTCTCTGTGAGTTGGATTCAACAAAACAATAACATTTAGTGAGAAAGAACAAGCTGGGCCAACCAAACTGACACGTGGAATGAGATGGGGTTTTTTTGGGTTTTTTTTTTTTTTTTAGAGGGAAAAAAATCTTCAAAAGAATTAAATGTTGCTTATCTGTAGCATGTATGTGGCTTTCAAATTCATGTTTCCCTTTACTATATTATCAAACAAACCAGTGATAAGGATAATAATTTATGATGCCGAACTTTCCCCGCTAAATGCTCTGCACCCAAGCGATACGATATACGCAAGGCAAGGAACTTTCTTTCCCTTCATTATGAACGGAAATATGCGGCGGGGACCGCTGAACGCGACTGCGCGCCGTTTTAGTTCGTAGCGCGGCATGAACAGACAACAGCCTATAGCGGCGCGAACTCTCTCTCTCTCTCTCTCTCTCTCTCTCTCTCTCTCTCTCTCTCTCTCTCTCTCTCTCTCTCTCTCTCTCTCTCTCTCTCTCTCTCTCTCTCTCTCTCTCTCTCTCTCTCTCTCATACCAGCTCCAAATCACTAGAGGCTTTTGGCTGCAACCGTTACGGCTTGCTCCCTTTTTGATGAACTTCTTTTATATCCTCATGTAGGAAACAGCCAAAGCTTAGAGATATTTATAATTACTGTAATGTAGACATTACATCTTGATTAACGATATTAGCCTAGAGTGATGAATTTAAAATAGATTTGGAGTTAATTATTCGAATTATTCAGCGTCTAGGGTTATCAAGGAATGAGCTTATTTGTGAAGCTATTAAAAAAAATTAACGTTACCAAAAATACTGACATGGAAACGAAACTATATGAAGAGTTTTTCATTCCGGTGTGTTGGATCTCAATATTTCCTCGATATCAAGTTGATGCCTCATTTTTTTCTGTTAATACACAGGTGAGACTTCACTGTACATCTAGTGTCAGTATCCATTGCCTGCGATTGTTTTGGGTGTGTCTCTGTTTTTGTTAAGAGGGGTAGGGGGTTTCCAAATTCCTATCGGACCATACTTTTGGAAGATTTTACATAGCACTGAGCTTTACACCTTTGTTCAAACACGCGTTTCTTCTTCTTCTTCTTCTTCTTCTTCTTCTTCTTCTTCTTCTTCTTCTTCTTCTTCTTCTTCTTCTTCTTCTTCTTCTTCTTCTTCTTCTTCTTCTTCTTCTTCTTCTTCTTCTCCTCCTCCTTCTTCTTCTTCTTCTCCTCCTCCTCCTCCTCCTCTTCTTCTTCTTCTTCTTCTTCTTCTTCTTCTTCTTCTTCTTCTTCTTCTTCTTCTTCTTCTTCTTCTTCTTCTTCTTCTTCTTCTTCTCATTCTTCTCCTCCTCCTCCTCCTCCTCTTCATCTTCTTCTTCTTCTTCTTCTTCTTCTTCTTCTTCTTCTTCTTCTTCTTCTTCTTCTTCTTCTTCTTCTTCTTCTTCTTCTTCTTCTTCTTCTCCTCCTCCTCCTCCTCCTCCTCCTCCTCCTCCTCCTTCTTCTTCTTATTCTTCTTCTTCTTCTTCTTCTTCTTCTTCTTCTTCTTCTTCTTCTTCTTCTTCTTCTTCTTCTTCTTTTTCTTCTTCTTCTCCTCCTTCTTCTTCTTCTTTTTCTTTTTCTCCTTCTTCTCCTCCTGCTCCTTCTTCTTTTCCTCCTCTTCCTCCTCCTCCTCCTTCTCCTATTCCTCTTCTTCTTCTTCTTCTTCTTCTTCTTCTTCTTCTTCTTCTTCTTCTTCTTCTTCTTCTTCTTCTTCTTCTTCTCATACTCTTCTTCCTCCTCCTCATACTCTTCATCATCTTCTTCTTCTTCTTCTTCTTCTTCTTCTTCTTCTTCTTCTTCTTCTTCTTCTTCTTCTTCTTCTTCTTCTTCTCCTCCTACTACTCCTCCTCCTCCTCCTCCTCCTCCTCCTCCTCCTCCTCCTCCTCCTCCTCCTCCTCCTCCTCCTCCTTCTTCTTCTTCTTCTTCTTCTTCTTCTTCTTCTTCTTCTTCTTCTTCTTCTTCTTCTTCTTCTTCTTCTTCTTCTTCTTCTTCTTCTTCTTCTTCTTCTCCTTCTCCTCCTCCTCCTCCCCCTCCTCGACTTACATAAAATATTGTTTATGTCGTTATTGTTGTATTTGTTCTTATTTGTTTTATTTTGTTATCATCCTAATCATCGTCGTTATTTATTTATTCATTTATCTTTATCATTATTATTATTATTATTATTATTATTATTATTATTATTATTATTATTATTATTATTATTATTATTATTATTATTATTATTATTATTATTATTATTATTATTATCATTATTATCATTATTATTATTATTATAACTACTACTACTACTACGTATTAGTAGTAGTAGTAGTAGTAGTAGTAGTAGTAGTAGTAATAGGGCAGTAGAAGAAGTAGCAGTAGTAGTTGTAGTAGTAGTATAGCATGCCTGTTCATCGCAGTCTGCTATATATCTCTTTTGTGCAAGAACTGCAATTAAAATTATTTTATTATAAAGAGTATGCCTCAATCGAGGAATTTCAAACTTATTCGCACATAGTCGAGATCTGAAAACAGCAAGCACTCTTCTGACTTTGAATCCCAGACTTTAGAAACTTATATACATAGGGCAAAACGCATGATATCTGGATTCGAGGGGTGGATCTGATGAAGACTTGCTTTTTATGTTAGTTATTGAA
>JAWDGP010005047.1:1215000-1220000 GCA_033675545.1 Elysia crispata | reverse complement strand
CCCTCGACACGTTGTTCCACCAAAATATTATTTTTTAGCTTTAATCTTTTACCGTCCTAGCATGCATTTGAAAATACTCATCGGAAAACGCGAGATAAACGATTGGGGGAAAACACTTAAGTCTTATCATGTTTCCGTGCAAGGATAAATTAAGAGCAACACAAAACCAGGCGAATTGACATTGCCCTTAAGAGCAATCAAATCGGCAAGTGCTAATATCTTGTCTGCCTTTTTTTTTTTACTTCTCTTACTATTATGTTTACCGACAAATACATTATTCATGAAAATTTACTTTCATTGTACCGTATCTAATATAGAAGGGTCTTTGTTGGGAACTTCAAGGTCAGTTAGTAATCAATACCTTGCACATGTTATGATGAAGAGCCTAATCAATCAATTAATCAATCACTTGCACCAGCTTTTGTCGATTTCGTGCGCAAGCGATCTAAGATCTTTACTGTGTTGAAAGGCGGGAGAGATAAGCAGGTTCTATGGTTTCCATTCATCTCAATCATAAAAGAAAAACAATTTAAAAAAAGTGATAGTCTCATTGATCTCATGGTTAAACTCACTAATTTTTCCCACATCATCTCCCCGCGAGCAGTTAAGCCAGCAAACAAGTTTGAGAGCCGTGAGCCTCCTCTGATCCAACAGATAGAACCCTTGGTATTAACAATACGATTCTTAGAGTTAAGAAGGAGTGATAGCTAGAGGCAGTCTCTTTTAACAGGATCCACGGCGGCCAAGATTGGGAATTAATACATGTATAGTTTTACTACTGTATTAACTCAACTTGTAATCAAACAATTCGAAGTTGGAATGTTATAGAATTTATTATGAAAAGATTCCCTTATCATGTCCATCAGTCGTTAAAATTAACTAGCGTTCTCCACGTGTTTACGATCACATTTTTTCTTCTTTCCTCAGGGATAGAATCCTAAGAAATCGGTCAAACACATCATTTTATAGCTGCTGTGTATATATTAACAAACCCTAGATAATAGACTTCTGCCGACATTCCTGAGCCTCTCAGCGCTTTGCTTGAAGCATGATTATGGGTCACTGGGGCATAACGATGGCTTTCAATTTGCATCGCAACATAACCTTTTTCTTATTCATTCAATTTCTCTTTGTTATTTAAATAATTTTCTTGCGATTCGTAGATGTATTAATTAAAAAAAAAAAATAAATAAAAATTGAATGGGTACCAGTAACGCAAATTTGAAAGGGGTGGTCAAACATATACGCTTTTTGCTAGTTATTTTTTTTTCTTTTTTTTTTTTTTTTTAATTAGTTTACCTTGAAATTGCTTGTCAAACATTTAATGATCTCGGCAATAGCGCATTTGACTCAACAATATGCTCTATACCTCAGGTTTTATAAGGCCATAGCAATGTTTCTGTAGGTGCAATGAATTTCCTATGTGAATCCGAACACCATCGTTATTCGAGAAAGCTCAAATTGTTGTTTTTTTTTCTTACATACCATTTCTACATTGCGTCTTCACCAAAAGAGTTTCAGCTGTTTTTAAATACATGACAAAAGCGTGAAAAATAATAGTCGAACATCATTTCAAGAGGCATCCTTGCAAAAAACAGTAATTTTATAACTTAATTGAATGTACCTCAACAAATGAAAGGCCTATAGAGTTTGGCTGGTCCAAAAAAAAAAGAGTTCTGAGCGTCTTCGCCGTTAGAAGTGTAAACTGTTTATGTTGAATATCACTCACCTGCACATCACCTGACTATCGTCATGATCAAACTTGAGGCAACACCGGTAGAGTCTGCTCCGCTGACCGGAAGTGGAGACTGCCGAGAAACTGATGTGGAATCTGGCGTAATTCTTCGCCCAGATGGCCAGAACACTCGTGGAAAAGAAGGAGTCAGTGAGGAGGAGACTGAAAAGAAGGAGCGCCTAGCTTGGGACTCCAAGCTGCAATATTTCTTTATGGTTGTGTCCTATGCTGTGGGATTGGGCAATGTGTGGAGATTTCCTTACCTCACACAGATGCACGGTGGAGGTAAGTACACCAAAGAACTTTTAATGTTGACCCCGCCAAGAGATATATTTTTTGTAAATATGGCGAACATCATGCCTACTTAGTCTTGACCGGTGTATCAAACATTTTACTAAAATGTTTAAATGCAATGCACTAAAGCCTTAAACAGTGGAATCCAGTACTATGTCTGTTATTCTGCAAACATGCAAACAAGCATAAAAATGTGTATACGCGGGGTGCAAACAAAATAATTATGACTCACGCAGTTGAGTTTACGGTCTCGTCTTGTTCGCTCTTTTGAAGCCGTTTATTGCCAGTGACGATATCAGCTTGTTTTGGGTGGCCCTTTAAAGCCATTAATCAATCAAACAAAATTAATGAAAAGTATAGTTGTACTTTTAAACTTAATTCAATAAATCTATTCAAGCTTTTCGTGAGTTTCTACATTGTACCCTTACATATTAAATTGCCAAGACAGATTATTCGATCACTTCAGGTTACTTTTTTGTTCTCAAGACGTGTGAAAAGGTAGGACTGCCTGAACCAGCTAGTAGAGATGCCAATAAGAATCTAAAATGTCTGCTGTCCATATAAATATAACTGATGAAGCCTACGGCACGGTGAGGGGTCGTCATCAGTTTTTCTTCAAGATTTCTTGCGTTCTAAAATCCGAAATCAATCTATTGTTTCCAATGGCACAGACGTATCTATTCGATTGTCAGTGGATTAATTTGTAACTTTTCAAATGGATATTTTCACAAAATGTATTTTAAAAAAACAATAATTCGAGGAAAGGAAGTTTTTTTCCTGTCAAATAACCGAAACCTCAGTCGGCAGGGCGTTGAAAGGACCATAAGAAGGTCCCCGTTCGACGCATAGTTGGATCTCCTGGGGGTTGGGGGATAGGATCGCTTGCTATTTAAGTAACTTAATCGTTGACTTGAAGAAGCCATTGTCTCTGGAGAGATTTTCGTGAAATTTAAGAGACGTTTAACTAACATGAAATTCGACACTGACTTTTATTTTGCATAAATTTTGAATTTTTTTTTCTCTTTAGCTGCTGGTATTAGACAATTAGTTTTACTTTTTACTTCATGCTTTAAAAAAAGTTTGGTTTTTTTTCTCCAGTGAACGGGGTTGCACCCTGGCTGGAGGGAGATATATTTGCAGGAACTCTCTCCTCAATTATTATTCTATGGGATGTCACTCTCTCATAAAGAAAACATATAACTATGTCTGGCACAAAATTAATCAAGTCTTTTATCCTCATTTGCTTGACAGTAAAAGGCACATTATCTGTGATTTGCTTCCATAGAGGCGATATACATTTGCATATGTAAATTTTAGTGACATTAATGTCAGGTTTTAGAATGCTAAACTAACTAATATGCATAAAAGTAAAAAACGAGAAAGCGAGAGAGAGAGAGAGAGAGAGAGAGAGAGAGAGAGAGAGAGAGAGAGAGAGAGAGAGAAAGAGAGAGAGAGAGAGAGAGGGGGGGGAGGGAGGGAGAGAGAGAGAGAGAGAGAGAGAGAGAGAGAGAGGGGGGAGGGAGGGAGGGAGAGAGAGAGAGAGAGAGAGAGAGAGAGAGAGAGAGAGAGAGGTGACAGGGGGAGAGGGGGGGGAGGTTGAGAGAGAGAGGCAAATAGGTTTACATGCAAGTCGAAAGCCAGACATACAAGCAAGCCGACAGCCAGACATACAAGCAAGCCGACAGTCAGACAGACTAGTCGGTTACTTGGCCGATAACCAGAAAGCGCAGCAGACGCAGAAAGTGTAAGAGATGATGATAGAAAGAAATGTGCATAGATTACTAGGTAGATGTATAGTTAGAAATAAATACAGAGACAGACAAACAGACAGACAAAGATTAATTAGGAAAGATATCGTGGATTCTACCAAAATGGAAAACAAAGCTATGTTTTAAGATGAGAGTTCACTTAGCATTGAATTATTCTGACACTAAATACAAGCCAGAGGTATTTGACCATTATCAATTTAAGAGTCCTTGTTTAGAGAAAGAAGATTAGTGCAATAACATATTCCCTGAACTGGGATGTATCATAAAGACAGAAACAGAAACCATAATCAGATTGTGGTCCGTCAAAAAAATGGTGTTTCTAAATGATTGTGGAATTTATTACTGTAGGTATGGCAAAACAGAAGGAAACTCAACTGCTCGAAAAGGTAATCGACAAACACAAGATCGTTTTACTTTTTTCAGTCGTTTTTTTTTATTGTTTACGACAAAGGACTTAAAGAACCAGTATGACTTGGAGGTGAGACTATCTCAGCTTTTAAAAAACTAATTGAAATAGATTTAAGGTGCAGAAAGAGCGTAAGAGTGTGTGTATGTGTAAGTGTGTGTGTGTGTGTGGGGGGGGGGGAACTGATAATTAGCGTCGGCCGGATGATTTACAAATGATCAGCTTGCAATGTGGAACGAAGACTTACACCTGGCAGGGTGGTTCACATTATGGCAAAAATATTGTTTTGTTTTCATACTAATCCATACTCTCTTTCTTCAACTAATTTAGTTCCCGAAAAAAAATCCACAAGGAGTTTCAAAACAGCGAAATGAGAAACCATACTGAAAATTACATCTAGACAAGCAAAAACGAAAACAACAAACAAACAAAAATGAGGCATTTCGTGAAATTACATAAAACGTTCTGAATTAAATCCATAGATTCACAGGAAACATAATAACGTTTTTAAAGCATCAAAGTTACCGTAAAATAGTCCCCCAAACTGTGAAAAGACCAGTTGAATTCTGCTATACAGCAATTCGGCGAATGGGGGAAGGGGAGGAAGATAATAATTAGATAGATAGAAAGCTTTCTGTATTTATAATTAGCACAAAATAACAGTACTCGTAAAATAAGAATAAAAAGCAGTAGTAGTAGTAGTAGTAGTAGTAGTAGTAGTAGTAGTAGTAGTAGTAGTAGTAGTAGTAGTAGTAGTAGTAGTAGTAGTAGTAGTAGTAGTAGTAGTAGTAGTAGT
>JAWDGP010005047.1:1200000-1210000 GCA_033675545.1 Elysia crispata | reverse complement strand
TGAAAAATGCCGCAGAAATGTTTTCCTTAGTAAATGTTTGAAACATGCATGCATATACTTCTTATCCCATTCTGCGATTGCAGTTGTTTTATTTTCTTTGTTAAGATCTGTTTTTAAACTTTTCATTTCGGTGCGGTATTCACACCACTTGAGTTCATTCAAGCTTCATAAGCCTTATGTATTCGCAAGTCTTGATTACTTTCTCCAGTAAACCAGAACAAAAATATTTTATAAAACCGTTAGGTTAATGTTTCGTAAAATTGCTCAACCATAGTAGGATTGAATGGTGGAAACTGAGATTAAAGTCTAATGAAAGGCCGCTGCCTAATGAGTACAACAAAGTGTCAAGAGACGTTTTAGATTGAACATCTATAGATCTAGATTTATGTGTGCATGTGACTGTTAGTTTCACGTCTAGAAATTTTATGTACGATCTTAGGTGCCCGATCTTAAACTACATCTATAAAATCTAGATCTAGATTCAAAATTCGGTTGTTTCACAGCAGTGCAAGTGCAGCCAGACATAGATCTAGATTCAAAAATCACCTAATCTCGATGGCATAGTTGTAGAGGACAATTCAACTCTAGATCTATATCTTTGTGCATCTGCTAAGAAGTTCAGAACTGCAAACTGGTCTGAAGCTGATGGTTCTGATCTTCCAACTCAGGGTGGATTTATTCTTATAGATTCAATGCAATAACGTGCTGGAATCAAGACCCACATCGGAAATAAGCTCATTGCCAAAGACAAACTGAAGAGCATACAATCAACCAGTGATCAAGCAACAGGCAGAAACATGAGCAACACAATCACAAGGAGCCTTAGCAAATCAAACAGCGGTGAGGACCCCAGAAGTACCCCCAGTCCACACTCCGAAGCGCTGGACCCAAAGAAAACCACAGGACAAGAAGGGAAGTAAAAACCTAGCATTAGTAGCCAAAAACAAAGGACCGACAGCAAATCGAGATCATCAACTCCCAAACCAAGAGCGCAAGACGCCAAAACAAATGGGGCGAATGACTCCGACTCGCAAGATACACCACCTGAATTCTGCGGCACATGTGCAAATGAATGCAGAGATGATGAAAACTCACTACAGTGTGAGTTATGTGATACATGGTTCCACACCACCTGTGAAAAAATTGACGATGCCACGTACCAGATACTAAGGAGGGATGCGGACAAACCATGTGCTTTACTCCACTACTACTGCTCCAAATCTTGTAACAAAGCGGCTTCAAGGTTGCTTGGAGGGATACTCAAGCTGGAGACTGAGGTCGACCAACTCAAAACGAAAGTGGGGGAGGTGGATGAAAAAATCACCAACATTCAAGATGGGGAATTCACGGACAAAATGATCGACGCGGTCAGAAGCATCACCAGAGACCAAAATAAGGAGATCAAAACGATTGTAGAAAAAAAGACAATGGAACAAAGAGACGTCAGCAAAGAAATGGTCCTCGAAATCGTTAAGGAGGAGAAAAGAAAGATGGAAAGAGAGCTGGAGGAGCGCATGAAAAGAAAGACCAACTTGATAATCTTCAGTTTAGAAGAAGACACAACTGAGAAAGAAGCTGGAAAAAAGAAGGATCTTGAGGGGATCGAGGATATACTCAGAGAGATCAAGGTGTCTCACAAACCCATAGATACAAGACGTCTCGGAAATCTGCCCACAAAGAACCAAGCAGCTGTAATTGAGATGGGAAAAGGAAAAAGGACAAGGCCATTGAGGCTCACTTTCGCTTCAGAAGCTGCTAGGGACGAAACTTTGAGAAGCTTCCACAGAACAAGGAAATAAAAAGTGAGTGAAAATGAAGACACTAGACTCATTAGCAAAGTATCAATGAGAATGGACATGACCTCAAAGGAAAGGGAAGAAGACGAAGCACTGTTCCAACAGATGAAGGAAAAAAGGACGATTTCAAAAAACGAGGGGGACGAGCATGCAATTTGGATACAGAGGAAAGGGCAAGTGATAAACATTGGGAAGTATCCCGTGGACAAGGGTCCAAGGGAGGGGGAGAGAAAGGAATAAACCAAGGTCATGGGAGAGATGTAAATAGTCGTAACAATTTTTCCTCACTAAGCAAGTGTGAACACTCAAGGAAAGCAACAAGACCTAAGTCCAAGAGCAGTAATGAGACCAAAGGAAGCAAAACTGTACATAAGTTCGTTGAATTTTCTTCTCATAATCAAAATCTTCTGTGTATGTACAGCAATGTTGATACATTCCGAACTAAGAAGGCGGAACTTTTAACATTAGTTGAGTTGCACAAACCAGCTATCATCGGGCTCAACGAGCTAAAACCCAAAAACTGTAGGTACCAGCTACAAGAATGTGAACTGACCATTAAAGGCTATGAAATGTTCACACCCTCGAAACAGAAAGAAACCGAGGCATATGCCTCTACGCCCATCGTGATCTCAAGCCATCAGTCTGTGAACACCTAAATAGCGACTTCCTGGAGTCCGTCTTTGTGGACTGTAAAACGTCAGACGTTTTATCACTGGTGGTTGGACTTGTGTACCGCAGTCCAGGCAGCACTCAAGAAAACAATGACAAGTTACTGTCCCTGTTATCCAAAGCTACTGAACAACAGCGTTCCAACCTTATCATCATGGGTGACTTTAACTTCCCCACCATCAACTGGAGGCAAGGTAAGAGTGGAGCTGGTCTGGATCACCCCGCCACAAAGTTTTTGAATGCCACTAAAGATGCCTTCCTTATTCAGCACCAGACTGTACCTACCAGACACAGGGAAGGAGAGAAGTCCAACATTCTCGATCTGGTGTTCTCAGATGCCGAAGACCTAGTACAGGACATAACGGTAGCGCCGGCAATAGGGAAAAGCGACCACTTTACACTTCTAGTAAACCTCAACTGTAAGCGCTCATTGGTACGGAAAGAATCTCGCCTAAATTTCCATAAAGCAGACTTCAACAAGATTCGAGAAGACCTTCAACCAGTGGATTAGAACAAGGAACTTGGAGAGAAACCAATAGAAGATATGTGGAAGACTTTCCGCTGCAAACTCGAGAAAATCACAGTGGCCTCCACACCTAGAACCACAAAAGGACGACATCAGAGAAACAAATGGATGGACTGAGGCACCTTAACACCAGTAAGGAAGAAGCACCAATAGTTCCGCAAGTGGCAGCAGACCAAAGACGACCTAGACTATACAGCCTATATCAGAGCAAGAAACAAAGCAGCAAAAGATTGCCGACAGGCAAAGAAAAGATTGGAGAAAACAGTAGCAGCAGACTGTAAGAAAAACCCAAAAGCTTTCTGGAGCTATGTGAAATCAAAGACCACTGTGAGATCAGGCATTGGAGATCTGAAGAAGGAAGATGGAACACGGACAAGTTCAGATCAGGAAAAAGCAGAGACTCTAAACTCTTTCTTTCAAAGTGTGTTCACATGTGAAGATAAAGACCAGATGCCTGACCCACCATCCTGCACTTACGACCATGCCCTCGAAGATATTGAGATCCTGGAAGACTCTGTTACTAAACTTCTGAAGTCCCTGAACACCAAGAAAGCAGCTGGCCCTGATGGGATCACACCCCTTCTACTAGTTGAAACAGCAGATGCCCTTACCCAGCCTATAACATTAATATTCCGTAAATCCTTAGCATCAGGACAAATCCCCCAGGGCTAGAGATCAGCTTCTGTGTCACCAATCTATAAGAAAGGAAGCAAACTAGAACCTGGAAATTATCGACCAGTCAGTCTCACCTGCATATTATGCAAACTTATGGAGAAGATCATCAGAGAGCATGTGATTGAGCAGCTCCAGGTGAATAAATTAATAAGCAGACAACAGCATGGATTCACAAAGGGAAGATCTTGTGTCACCCAACTATTAGATGTCATGGATGCTTGGACTGAGATTCTGGATGAAGGAGGAAGCATTGATATAATCTACATGGATTTTATGAAGGCGTTTGATTCCGTACCTCATCAACGACTCCTCACAAAACTATCAGCGCATTGCATTCAGGGCAAAGTTTTGGAATGGATCCAGGCATTTATGTCAGAAAGAGAACAGAGAGTGGTAGTTAATGGAACCTCGTCTCAGCCAGCTCCGGTAACAAGTGGCATCCCTCAGGGCAGCGTGGTCGGACCAATGCTATTCGTGATGTACATCAACGACCTGCCAGATGTCTGCACAACCAACGCCAAACTATTTGCTGACGACACCAAGCTTTTCACCAGAAGCGATGATGAGGCAGCCACCACAGCCATGCAAGAGGATCTAAATCGTCTACAACAATGGTCAAATGATTGGCTTTTACGATTCCATCCACAGAAATGTAGTGTCCTGAAGCTTGGATCAAAGAAATCAGGAACCAAATACACAATGAAAGAAAAGGGCAACGGGGAGGAACGTGAAATCGTTCTGGAGGAGCATGTTGTGGAGAAGGACCTAGGTGTCTATGTGGACAACGCCCTCAGTTTTAAAGAACATGTCATATGAAGCACAGCGAAAGCCAACAAAGTTGTAGGGATTATCAGACGCACCTTTGATTTTCTCACAGATGACCTCCTTGTACGTCTATACAAAAGCCTGGTGAGACCTCTCTTGGAATACGGCCACTCGGTCTGGCAACCACAGCATAAGACCCTCTGTAGTGATGTGGAAGATGTTCAACGCCGTGCCACTAAACTCTTAGCATCCATTCGAGATAAACCGTACCCAGAGCGCCTGGCAACCCTGAGACTTCCGAGCCTGGAATTCCGCCGCAAACAAGGTGACATGATAGACTTGTGGAAATACATCCATGGCGTATACGATACTGATCGCCCGCACTTTGATATCGAGAAAACTCGGGACACCAGAGAAAACAGCCTGAAAATAAACAAACATCGCTGCAGGCTGACCCTACGCAACAACAGTTTCTCTCACCGAGTGGTAAATGACTGGAACAGCCTACCAGAGAGTGTCGTGAAGGCACCAACTGTGAACTGCTTCAAGAATCGGTTGGACAAGCACTGGGAGAATCAACCCTCTCTGTACAACCCCCAATGTGCTTCTTAGGACAATTGAGAAGGCCCGGTACTATATGTGGAACATTGTCTATGCCACGCATGCCACAAATTAGTACTAGGACTATACAATTTCGACCGATGAAAAGATCGAAGGTCTACAACATCGAACATTTCAAGGTTCAAGGTTCAAGGAAAGCAATCGTTTATTTAGTATGCAGCCATTCAATGATGTTGCTGCTTTACATACACATAGCATTACTTCTTGAGAGCCGCCAATGTACTGGTTTAAAGACTGCTGTAACTCTAATATACAATCATAACGTAGGTAAAGTGGTAATAGGCAAGCAATGTTTTCAAAAATATATGTTTAATCAAGTACAATCACATGACTGTTTGCGCTGGCTATATTTTACCAACCATTGCAACACAAAAGAATCAGTGAAAACGCTTTCTGTGAAATTGCTTCCCGCAGCATGTACTGAAGTTATTATTTTCTCAATATATTATTACTTTATATGATGTGAATTCTTTTTGCCTTTTCGAAAGTTCTCGATGCATGTTAGGTCTTGTCTCAGCCATCGCTAAACTGTCTGAATAAATTTGTCAAGACCAAAATTCGCAGTACAAGGAAGGATTGTCAATAAGATATTGAATAAGAAGGACTGGATTGATCTCTGTAGGAGAACCGAGCGTGCTTTTTACTTCCGGCTGCTGCCATCCTTATCTATAATGTGATATAAATTTTATGCATATATTCAATAAAAAATTATTATGCAATAATTACAAGAGGTTGTAAGATGGACTCCACATTCTGTCTTACAGTTGTCAAGTTAAGAATCGGCTGGAATTGCTGCATACCCCAGATAAAGATTTAAAGCCGATTTCATTGTTTAGTCTATAGAGTGTCATGTTTTTCCGCGGTTTTACTTCCCATTAAGATTTATAGTTTTCAGCTCTGCAAAGTTTTGCTTTTACAATTCTATTGGTTAGCATAATGTTACTTTGACAATATCTTTTGCCTCCCAGATTCCCCTCGTTACACTCAATTTTTTTTTCAAGTTTTATCATAATGGTTGTAAATCTTGAATGCCCTTCGTCTGATTTTCTAGTTTTCTCTGTTAGGTGTTTACATTCTGAACCTTGCATCATTCTCATCTTATCTGGAGGGTTTTGTATCTCGATTTATGCAGTGATGTAAGTAACCGGTATGCTTTTAATAGGTGTGTGAAGTTCCAAATTGCATTTTAGCTTCCCATTCATTACCTTAGAAAGCGCTTTCAAACATGGCAGTCTCCATGACATTACATATTACAGTCATCACGAAAACCAGCGGAGCGTCTTTGTTTTGCACAGTTTTGGACACGAGAGTCAGTGAGCGATTTGCCCTGATTTTCTTGACTCGCTAATGACGGCTCGGGAGATCATGGTTTACAAAATTGGTCACCAAGGGTAACTGGTAAGTTTGCTTTCGGTCGTGCATAGCAGAAAAGTGAGCATTTTTTTTTTCGGGGGTGGGGAGGGGGGTTCGAAAGAAAAAGTATGATGTCACTGTTGGTTGTAAACGAAATTAATAGAGAAGAATTGACGAAGGATTTATCATGCTGTTCGACCGCAACAAATACACCAAATGCCACATAGGAACCAATCGACCTTAGTCATTAGTGCTTTTGAACAAACCTGGGGCAATCATACTGTTGAGCCATGAACTATGTAGAAATAGTAAACCAAGTATAATGTTGAAAATAAGTTCATGGCTACTTCCCTTCATTATAAAAGGACAAAGGGTTAACTTTATAGACTTAATCAGACTGACTATCCTACATTTCCCTTTCGTCAGAGTAAATCGCCCTAACAATCTCTATAATCTGCTTGGCCTGTCGCCCATTTTCCATGTGCACGAGTAATCTTACGTGGATCAAATCCTCTGTTGTTTTTAGTGTCAGCTCGGTTACTAATGGGGCACTTTTTTTTTTATTGCTTTGGACCTATCTCTGAATATTTTACCAAATTGCTAAAATTCAGTATCATGTCTTCGGTCTTTGTTAGTATGTGTAAAAGAATACATCAAAGACTATAGGAGGGGTATCTAGATAGGATTTCCTCTTTGAATTTCTTCTACGGTTCTTATTGGATATAGTGGTTCGATTCTATATCGTCAACACCTTTCGTTGTTTCCGATGAAATGCATCTATTTTGCTCATTTAAGATTAGTCTACGGTTGTAAAAGAGTTTGGGTTTTACAAGCACTTTTAGTGTTCCTTTTTGCTTACCTCGTCTCATCTTGATGTTCTTCACCTAGTTGAAGGCTACATCGTTCGTTCTCCTTACAATGTCATCCGTGTCGCCCATCAAAGATCCATCCTCTCTCTCTCTCTCTCTCTCTCTCTCTCTCTCTCTCTCTCTCTCTCTCTCTCTCTCTCTCTCTCTCTCTCTCTCTCTCTCTCTCTCTCTCTCTCTCCTTGTTTTGTCAACATTCACTTTGAGATGGAAATTTTCTTTAGAGTTTTCTAAATTAAGCCATTTCTACTTACTTATTAATTTTCTAGATCTCGTAACTCCTCATCTCCATCGTATTCATTTTCCCCTTGCTATTGTTTTTTTCTGAAGATGATTTAACATGATCATCTTTCACGGTTCGTCCTGATCAGGCAAGCTCAAGGTAGAGAGTGGAGAGCAAAGCGCTAAGGGCAAAACCTTGAGATGTTCAGAAATTGATTGTAAAGTGTGGGTTCATCTTCCTCAATGTAACAGATTTTGATGGAAGTGATCTGTTAGGCTCTGTTTGTCTAGGGGTATGAAAATATACACAGCCAATCACACGACTCGTCCGTAGAAAATAAGTCTCAAGTCCGCAAGTAAAAATTGTAAACTGTTTAATCCAACACAAGAGATTGACTCTATAATCATTGTACACTCTTAAACTCACTGTAGGTTAACTTGATGTTGACTGACTGAACATAATTTCGACTCTTATTTATACAAAATCTCGTCGAATCATCCAGAAAAGGAATTACATAAATCGTAAGAGAATATTCTTGGTACACGTCATTAGCAATTAGCAACCAATCAAAACAAGGGTAAACAAGGGATGACGAGATCATTACTATGCCAGAACTAGGTCGGAGACTCCAGAAGAATCTTGACCATACACGTGCAGCCTGTGTTCAATAAACAAGACTAAGTTCTTAAGCTTGAAATACAAACATTATGCACCTAAATAAAACAATGTACATAGATCTAGTCGATCCGCTACCCAAAGGTTATGCACCAAAAAAGGGTGAGGAAATAAATAGATCAACTTATAGCACAATGCGTTACATTCAATAATATCTTTTTTCAACAATCTTTTCTAAGGTTTGGCTGTTAGTTGTCTCAACTCCTGCAGTCGTATCAATATGAATGCATTTTGTGATATTTTCATTGTTAGCTTTTGCTGCAATCTATTTAGAGGTTCATGCAACATCAGAGGATCAGAGATCTTCTATTCAGGTCGGAAACAGGTTTGGGTGTGAGACAGTTGATATTCCAGCTCTGGTTATGTTCTGGAGCAAACTTATTCTAAGCAGTACTAGGAAGATAGTGATGACTTAACTCACAGGCAAGTAATGATTGTCTTCCGACCCATGAGTGATAATGTCCTACTGTGAAGGCGGGTTTTCTAAGCCTCAAACGAATTCGGTACATTTTTCCCTCACATTCTCCTAACTACTGGTTAACATTTCAATGAAGCGCTTAAGGTTTCAAAAATCCCTTTGAAGCATGAAGTGGCTCCAGTCTCATTCTATTCAGATTCGCATGCTCATATCGTCGGTTCTAAGAGAAATGCATATTAGCGTCTCAATGAAATTTCGCTGAAATTTCTTTAACAATGCTAGCTAGGTTTTTTCTTCACCAACGACCCGTTTCCTGCGTAGGGCTTTTTTCAAGTTCGATATTTTTTTGCAAGATCTCTATGCAAATATAACTGAAGTAAAGGCTTGATCTATTTAGACCTTTTGAAGACGAAAGTACATTGATCTGAGGCCGTGCCGTTCTCCGCATACGATACAGTCTGAAAAATGATTCCAATAGACCGAGAGGTAATATCAAAATAATGAAAACATTTCGGAAAGAATGTCTGTTTATCTCTCTCTCTCTCTCTCTCTCTCTCTCTCTCTCTCTCTCTCTCTCTCTCTCTCTCTCTCTCTCTCTCTCTCTCTCTCTCTCTCTCTCTCTCTCTCTCTCTCTCTCTCTCTCTCTCTCTCTCTCTCTCTCTCTCTCTCTCTTTTTCCAATTCCCTATATAGTTCACTTCAAGAATCATGTTGGCAATATGAGTTAAAAACTTGTTTTCAATAGCTTGCTTTTCGGAATAAAATAAGATACCATTTCATTTCTCTACGTTATCTCTTTCCATTCCCTTTCCCTTTCTATTTATGGCGTTTTTGCACTATAATCTAAATTTTTCCCTGCAAATATCAAACTGTTCTTCTTCCTCTTTTTCTTTATCTCAGGAAAGTTAAATACAACCCAACCCATGATTATATAGTATGTACTTGGACACGATACTGTTGGACCAGTTGTCGTCTATTATTTTAAAGACTGAAAGTGTAGAGTATTGTTGTTATACAAGAAGATGCTGGCCTGAGCTATGTTATTTATTTACAAATATATACAATTAGATGTTCATACAAATACATGTAATCACTATGGCATTATAAACAATAATTAGAGTAATCAAATGTCTCATGTCTTCGTATTGCCGTTCCTCTCCAACAAGATAGCGATATTTTCTGTGATGAATTTCTCTTCTCAGAAAAATAATTATCTGTTAATCTACAAGGTTAGTACAGAATCCTTGTGAAGTATAACAACATAAAAGTGTCGCGTAGGCAATTTAAAAGCAGTCGTCACCGTGAAAATGTGAATGTGAAAAGAAATTGAAAGATAAAAACACGCCAATTGCACAATTTCTTCCCATTCACGTGAAATTGAACATGAAGGGAAATTGGAACCACTTCATTCGCA
>JAWDGP010005047.1:1085000-1195000 GCA_033675545.1 Elysia crispata | reverse complement strand
ACTACTACTACTACTACTACTACTACTACTACTACTACTACTACTACTACTACTACTACTACTACTACTACTACTACTACTACTACTACTACTACTACTACTACTACTGCTACTGCTACTGCTACTGCTACTGCTACTACTACTACTACTACTATTATTACTACTGCTACTGCTACTACTACTACTACTACTACTGCTACTACTACTACTACTACTACTACTACTACTACTACTACTACTACTACTACTACTACTACTACTACTACTACTACTACTACTACTACTACTACTACTACTATACATCAACCTCCACTGGGACATTCAATTATGATTATTCATATCATTATGTACACTACAACTGCTACACATTTAAAATAAGTAATACAGAACAGAGCTTCTAGTAGTTATCTGTGCTGTATGTGTCTTTTCAATGAAGGTAAAAACCGCCATTCGGATGCATAGTGTTAAGGCTGCGTACAACTTTTAATCTGAAGAAATAGCCGAAATATGCCTAATAAATCTAGTACTTAATCACTCTTTATACCCCCCCCCCCCTTTTTCCTTCCCCATCCCCATCTTCTTTCCTTCCTCTCCACGAAAATTTGACAACTAATGAGTTTCCGATTATTTAAAAAAAAAACACCAAAAAACATGTATTTTGTGATAAGAATAATGTTCAATAATTTTATGAAGCCACACTAGAAACTAGGACTGTTAATCAAAAAAATGGGGCAGGGGAGGAGAAGGGGCGCAAATTTAGGGGGCTGGCTGTCAGTAATATCTTTCATCGCCATAATTACATATTCATAGATATCGAAACAGTTGATTGTCATCACATGAACAATTATCCGAATTTGTCGATTTCGAACAATGACAGGAATGAACTATGAAAGAATATAACTCGAATGTCACAAGTACGACATAGATCGGTTGTTTTCTATATCCATTCCATGAAAAGTGCTTCAAACCCCTTTGAATGGTCTGCATAGTTACGTTTTTCGGGCTGATAAAAAGCTGAAGAGTTTTTCCTATCAGTAACGGAGTATTTGGCGCTATGTCCTTGCACTCCCCAGTCTTTTGATTTGGTCACCTAGAAGTATTTTTATGAAAGCTTAAAAAGAAAGGGAAAAAAAGGCAGACACGCTCAAAGCAAGACAGCTATAGTATAGAGTGTGCATGTAATAATTATGTGCCTTTGGTCATATAAGTTTTTCGCTTCGTCAGCGAGATGTAAAACTTAAATGCATGCAAAACTTCTACTGCAATATTAATGTCAACGTGATGTTCAGCCACCTTTGACGGGGTAGCAGATAAATTCTAAATCTGCAGCCTGGGTTTCGCCATGGCTTCAGTTAGCCAAGCCTGTCAACAGCGAGATCTGTCAATTAACAATGACGGCACCGTGCCCACGCAACCAGAAAGTGATGGGTCTGTTTGCTGTCAACAGATAGCACAATGACTCATTCACTGTTCTCGTTATCTGTCCTTACAGGAAGGTCTCAGGGTCTAGCAATATTTTTTAGTTCAAAGTCACGCACTTGCGATACCTAAGGGAAACTTATTTGTCAGTGCTTTGCATGTATTAGTCATTTTATCTATCCATCCATCTATCTAACAATCCGCCAGTTCATCTGTCTAATTACTTACTCATCTCTTTTCATGTCTTTCAATTTATCTATTGATCCTCATATATGTACTTAGCTATATCTAGAAATCTATGCACTTATTATGGTAATGTTAATGTCTCCAGAACCCCCACCCCCTTCTCTCTCTCTCTCACTCTCTCTCTCTCTCTCTCTCTCTCTCTCTCTCTCTCTCTCTCTCTCTCTCTCTCTCTCTCTCTCTTCCTCACTCGACCTCTACAGTAAATTAATATGATAAAACAACCAATATTTACTTTCAGGTAAATCCAAGATATAGGGATTTCATTTCATTTATCTTTTATTTGTTCTCAATGCTTGCAGAACAACCCCCACTGTTCTACGGCCTTCTGTTTTAAGCAGCTACCTCTTTATCATCTTCAAATATAAACTGCCTGAGGTTTAATTTTGTTGCTGTATTATATTCATTTATTCATAATAAAGAAAATGAAGGTACTTTTCGCGGTCTTTGGAATCTTTTATACATTAAGATATTAGAATTTCTTTAAAGAGCTGAGCTGATAAAAGAATTGATTGAACTTATGAATGAGGCATGTTGTATACGCGATCAAGATTGAGTCCTTTTTTGGTAAGATAGAATCAGTCGGCCTGATCTCTTCACCTCTACATCCCATGAGCTTACAAGATTATTAGATATTTTTAAGTAGAACGGCAATATAGACAATCTATTTCATTGAATTTTAGGTCTTTCAAAGAAAATTCTCCGGTCTACAAGCAAAAGCTTTCTGCAATTTTATTTAGGTTTTGAAGTGTCGCAAACCATTCAATTTAAAATCAAGGCTTATTAAGAAATAATCAAACTGAACAGAATGTTAATCCAATACAACTATTTTTGCTAAATCCACAATCTAACACACGCCTTGGATATCTCACATTTTAGAACCGTAAGTATTAGATACTTACTTTGAAAATCTGTTTAGCCTATGATGAACATTGTAAAAATTCTATTGTCAACATAAACTATTTAGCGATTTTTATCATGTATGTTGCTGCGTTGCGTAAAACCGTTAACTTGCGCGTTTTTCTTCCCCTTAAGTTTAAGGCTCTATACAGAAACCCTGTACCAGTCTCTGACTTTTATCCCTGTGACCAAAATGGCAAGGAAGATAATAATTATTATACCTTCTTTACATTTCCGTGTTTTATCTTATCAATGTCAAGTAAGGAATTTCTTCGATGCAGAATTTGTAAGGCCAATTGATTAATTATCCCACGCATTGTCTTTGATCCCTCTTCCCTGCAGGAGCCTTTCTAATCCCATACCTGGTGATGTTGATTATAGAGGGCATCCCAGTGTTATACCTTGAGTTGGCTATTGGACAACGCATGCGCCTAGGCTGTGTAGGCGTGTGGAACCAAGTCCATCCACTGGTAGGGGGCCTTGGCCTGGCTTCAGCTGTCACCTCCTTCATGATCGCCATCTACTACAACGCCATTATCATGTGGTGCTTCTTTTACCTTTTTAACTCCTTTCAGGTGAGTGCCATGCTAACATCTTTCAACTTTTAAAGCAGCTCACGTCGATAAGGTTTCAATTGGGTGGACTGCAACTATTAAATGAAAATGTAAAAAACCTGCTTTAAGTGGAAACATTTTCTCGCAACTAACTATATTTGGAGTTCTTTTTATTTGTTTCTCCTGCATTAGGAGCTCCTTTTCATTCCACAAACAAGAAATTCGATCGAAAATTAATCCTCAAGATTAGTATTTGCGCTTCTGAGAAAATTAATGTTTTTTCTTTCTGTTCAAAATAAATTGCCTACTTACCACTCTCATCACAGGTCTTATATTTTCGTTTTATCTTTTATCCAAACCCCTTTAGCCATATTGCGTTTTTTTTTTTCTACGAACGATAAATATAACTACCTGCTGCTTTTTAAACCTTATATGTCCTAGTCACTTCCTCCCTGGTCTATAAAATCCATCAAATCTCAAAAGCTGTTACAGTTACCGATCCGTCAACTACGATGACAGTCTAATTTCATCTCTTCTTTCACTTCTAATTTCCACAGTAAATCCTTCGGTCCACTCGATACCAGCCTGCCTTTTAACTTTATGTATTTTTCCCCTGAAGTCCACTGCTCTTATAAAATTACCTTGGTCGTGCATCTTAATTAAAGAGCATACTTTTCTGACTTAGCCGCAAGCCTTACATCACAGAAGTCAAATTGACTTAACAATACTTTCTTTATTCTGTCTCAAACAACTCCGTTTCTCCTTATGATCTCCACCAAAGATCCATAACTTAGTTACTGTGCTGACACCATAAAGATGAATTAATTATATCTTGCATAACATCTGCTTTGGTATTAAATTATCCATCTTTCCTGGCTCATTTGACGATTGCCATTAACTCAACACGAAAAATGCATTTAGTCGGCGCGGTTTGCCTTTAGTTCGCTCAAAGAGCCCCATCCGTGGCTTAGCTACCCAATTTACATTATAAAGTTGTTTTACATGTTTACCTTATTGTCTCGCCCCAGAGCCCCTTGCCGTGGTCCACTTGCCCTACTTACACCACAGAGGACAACGAGACCCTGGTGGTTCCTGAATGCGACATCTCAGGTCCCACGTCCTACTTCTGGTACCGTAATGCCTTAGACATTTCCTCTGGAATTGACGAGTCTGGTGGTATCAAGCTGAAGATGTTGGGATGCCATATCTTTGCTTGGATAGTCATTTATCTGTGCATTTGTAAGGGAATTAAGTCCTCTGGAAAGGTGAGAGAATATTATTTGAACTTGTATCAGGTATTCACTTTTTTTAAAATTTTTTTTTTAGTATTTTTTTTAGAATACATGTACACAATTTTTAGGAACTATGATCATGTATGATTTTTAATGGAACATAAACAGTAATTTAAAATTTAATCGAAGTATTATGGATACACACTATGACAGTTTATCTAAAATAACTTTGATCCAGTTTTTGGTGAATGTAGCTATTGTAGCACCTATCCAATCAATAAGAAACACAAGATAAACCTTTGGGTTTTCTCGTTTAATTGAATTATTAAGATATCATCCGACTGTGTCGAGATATAAGTCTGAACTGGGAAAGTAAGCTCTTGGTCTCCTCAACACCTCTGTGGTGAGCTCTCTTCTTGCCATGGCGTGCACTAATGGTTTATGGTCTGTGTAAATGGTGAAATTCCGTCCTTCAAGCATGAAACGGGATTGACGAATTGCCAAATATACTTGGTCGAAAGCACTGTATTTTATTTCTGCTTTTCATAGTTGTCGGCTGAAGGCTAAAGGTTGCCAATGACCAATGTTAAAATATTCGAGGACGGAGCCAACGGCCATATCTGAAGCGTCAGAAGTAAGAGCTAAAGGGCACTCAGTGCAAGGATGGACCAGCATTTCTGCCTCAGCCAAAGCAGTTTTACCGTTTAGGAAAGACTGCTTCATCTCTTGTGACCACACTAGCTTTTGTCGAGGCTTGGATGACTTTAGTGCCCCGTAAAGAGGACCTAGGGTGGCAGCAATGTTAGGCCAAAAATGGTGGTAAAAGTTAATCATACCTAAAAACTCTTGTGGTCCTTTCATAATTGATGATTGGGGGAATGTTTGGATGACTTTAACCTTGGCTTGTATTGGACTAGATCCTTTTTTTTTTTATCCTTGGTGCCCCAAGAATTCCAGGGAAGAGACACCGAAAAGACATTTTTCAAGCCGAATTACAAGTCCATGATCTATCAAACGTCTAAACACAGCTTTTAAGTCATTCAGGTGTTTCTTTTCTGTCAAACTTACAATGACGTCAAGATAAACGAAAGCTGAATCAATTTCCTGATGGACAGAATCCATAAGTCTTTGAAACGTTTGGGCAGCACTTTTTAAGCCGAAAGGCATCCGCAAAAATTCCCCCCGCCCACACAGAGTGATCACTGCTGTCTTAGGAATGTCTTCAGGGGCGACTGGAATCTGATGATTTTCGAGAAGATAGTCTTTCCTTTCAGGCGGGCCGAGAAGTCATGGATATGGGGAATGGGGTACCGATCTGGCGCGGTTAAATCGTTTAATTTTCTGCAGTCGCCGCATGGACGCCAGGCACCGTTTGGTTTGGATACCATTATGGAGAGGAGATGCCTATGGGCTGCTTGATTTCCTAATAATGCCCATCTTTTCCATCTCAGCAAACTCCTTTTTGGCTATTGCTAGTCTGTCTGGAGCAAGGCGACGAGCTCGGGCGAAGACAGGACGGTCTTTAGTTGCGATGAAGTGATGTACACCGTGTTTAACCTCCGCAGTTGAAAATGTTGGTTTCAGCAGATCCGGGAATTTATTTAGGAGTTTTCGGAACTTATTATTGAAGGCTCGACAAGCGCGAGGTTGGTTGGTGTAACTGCACTGACATAGCAGGGAATGCCTGAAAATGTGTCTGCTTTTATCAGGCGACGGTTCCTCATGTCGACAAGCAATTTGTGTTTTCGTAAAAAATCAGCGCCAAGGAGCAGGCGGCTGACATCTGCTGCGATGAGCCGAGCTTGGAAATTGCGTTGACCAAAATGAAGGCCAACGACGCGAGTCCCATAAGCCGTTATGGTAGAACCATTGGCAGCTTGTAAAGGGGGTCCTCTGGATCCTATTTTCTTTTCTAGTTTAGACGCTGGAGTAACAGGAACTTGAGCTCTTGTGTCAACTACAAATCACCTTTTAGAAAGGCTGTCTGTGACAAAAAGCTGCGTATGTTTGTGGTTCTCTGAAGTTGAAACGGCACAATGTAGCGCTTTGGCGTTTCTCTATGATTATGTGTAAAACTTGAATAGTGTTTACAGATGCTGTCACAGCGTTGTGCTTTCGACCCAAATCGTCTGTGAAACCAGCAAACTGTGCTCACCTCAGCCGATTCACTCAAGTTGCACTCAGGACTAAGTGAAGCTAGAATTCTGTCTGCTTCAAGGGAAAACATTCTTAAATCTGTTTTTGGTGAGTTTGCTAGGGAGACACGAACTTTTTCCTGTAGTTGTCGAAAGAATATAAATTATTTTATGTTTAAAAATGAGAGTTTATGGTCCCCTTAGAGGGCAAACATTGAGTCCATGAGTTCTGAGGGCTCTCTATCGCCTAAACCGCTAAGGTCTAATAACGTATTAGCCTTTTCTGTTTCGGAAAGCCCGAAAGCCGAAAATAAAAATGATTTAAGGGCCTCATATTTGTTGGAGAGGCGATCACTGACAAAGCTCTAATTGCTGTTTGTGAGTCTAGAGCAGCTACAACATGAAAGTATCTTGTGTCATCAGATGATATGTTGTGTAAGGCAAACTGTGCTTCGGTTAGCGCAAACCAAGCCAACGACTGTGCTTCGGTTTGCACAAACCATGCCAACGGGCACGTCGTCCAAACAGTTTGAAGTTTAAGTGCTACTGCCTCGATAGACATAACGAAATGAAATGTTGGAGGCTTAAAACTAGATCTAAAAAAATCCAGATCAACTATCACGTCGGGGTCACAAGTGTAGCACTTATCCAATCAATAAGAAATACAAGATAAACATTTTGGGTTTTCTCGTTTAGTTGAATTATTAAGATATCATCCGACTGTGTCGAGATTTAAGTCTGAACTGGGAAAGTAAGCTCTTGGTCTCCCCAACGCCTCTGTGGGGAGCTCTCTTCACAACCTCGGATGTACACATTCGTCACGGGTTAGTCTTTATTAGTCCAAGATTTAGTAGTCCAAACGTCACACTATATGACAGAATAGGTTAAAAATTGCCTGGAACTTTCAAAATATTTTGATTTTCTAATGTTTAATTCATTTCATAATCACCTTTTCTTTTTCTTTTCTTTTTCTTTTTTTTTTTTAGGAAAAGGGGGGGGGGGGGGGTAAAAAAATAAGTATTAAAAGGTACTCGGAATGTTTTATATATTTATGTTTATTTTGCTTACAGTAGTTTTTTCCATTGTTTGTCCCAAATGGTTTATTTAGGAAGTTCCTTTTAGAAATTTGCATATCACATACTTTTCAAGATATATTGAATTTTATTTATTCATTTCATCTTTTTCAAAATTTTAGGTGGTTTATATAACGGCTACCTTCCCGTATGTTGTCTTAACAATTTTCTTCATCCGTGGCATAACTCTGGAAGGATCGTTGGATGGTCTTAAGCATATGTTTACTCCAAAGGTAAAACTGTGCTCATTTTTTTTCAACAACAAGAAGAATTATTTGTCAAATGATGCAAATTGAAAAATTAGTAAAGGCGAATGTGGAGATCGTGTTGCAAAAAAAAAAAAAAATGGACAATAATTAAATCTATTGAAACATGAATGAATAAAATTCATAAATCATTTTGAGATTTGTTCTTAGACCATAATATTGAAAATGAAAAGTTACATACTTGCATTCACGGAATGTAAACAAACACCTGATGGCATTCATTCCAAACAGAATGTCAAAGGAAAATTGAATTTTTACTAGCATTTTAGAGTGGCTAATCGTTCATTATAAACAAATCGTATGTAACTACTTTATAGATAGATTTAAGTAAATTGAGCAGATTTGTGTTGCTACGAGTTGTTCATTCGTAAGAACAACTGCTGAATGAAACTGTTGCGATGATTAAATTTTAACTACTTAATTTTAGAGGGTTATGTATTTTAATGAATCAAAACTGACAGGAATTTCTTGCTCTCAATTGTTACTTGAGATCTTTCTTGCTCTGCACACTCGCTGACCCCCTAATTTTGCCTCCAGATGGAGCAACTTCTGGACCTCCAGTGCTGGTTGGATGCTGCTGCTCAGATCTTCTTCTCGTTCGGCCTTGCATTCGGTGGCCTCATTGCCTTCTCCAGCTACAATCCCATGCACAACAATGTACGCAAAGACACTTTGATGGTTGGCATGACCAATTGGTTTACAGCGATCTACGCATGCGCAGTCATCTTTGCAGTCATTGGCTTTAAAGCGACGGTCATGTATAAACACTGTCTTGACCAGTGAGTTTTATTGCCCTTTTTTTCAATATTTTTTTTCTTTTATCTCTTTATCGAGTGATGTCTTTCAAATCTCAATAGTTATAATAGCCTACGACCGCCCAGTAAAACTCGTTTTGAATGGAAACGTAGTTAAAAAGTGGCGATGACACGATTATTGTATGCTCTTAATATTGCTCTCATTTTGATATAAAAAAAGAAATTATGAATCGAGAATGCTTTGAGAAATATATCTTATGTTGAAACTATTCTATTAGATAAATATATTCTTTAATTGATGAAATACATCATTTTGTACTTTGTTGTGATACCGGTACTCAAGAGGAATTATCGACCAATCAGCTTGCTATTAGAAGAATCAGTCCACCATGTAGGAGTAATTAATGTTTATATTTATCAGTTTTGTCAATTGTCGGGAAGGAAATTTGTAAAGCATTCTTTCATCTTTTTTTTTTTTGCATTTATGACAACAACAACAACAACTGTAAAAAAGGATTATTTAAGTCAAAACTGAAAACAATTTGGAATACGTTGATCTCATAATTTTGTAAGCTAAGCTTTCATGACGCCTTCTCCCACTCTTAAAATGCAATCGAAATAAGGTACATCAAATATTGAAGCTGTCAGCACCAAACACCATGTCTCAGTGTTTGCAGATAAATTCAGATGAACGTGACAATTAAGTACCTAAAGATTGACAACCATGCTGTAAGATATTAAATCCTGCCTCCTGCCCTTTTTGGCATTGACAGCGAACACTTTTCTGAAAATCATTTCTCTAGCTTTTCAAAAACTCTTTGAGAGCATTTTAGTGTCGGTTTTTTATAGTTTAGAAATTTTTTACATGAAATTCCTATTTATCAATATCAGTTTATTTCTTTTTCCTCTCTAGTAACATCGGCATCCTTCAGGATCTCTGTTTGGACTCCGACCTTGTGGATACCATATGCCAAGGCCACAATTCCTCAGCCACCATTACTCATGAAGTCTTTAAAACAAAATTTATGGAGCAAATACCGATGATGCAGAATCTCACTGGTCCAGATCAAACTCTCCGCAGCTGCAGTTTGGAGGACGACCTTAACAAAGTGGGTATGGTGGCAAGATTCGAAATATAAAAACTAATCACACTATCTATTCCCTTTTGCTTGAGTAAAATGTAAAACAAAGTTAAACAAACTCAGCAGTATTCTCAGCATCTTTCCAAAAATAATCCTAATTATTAAGAAACTTCAAATTAAATCATTTTCCCTGCCTCAAAATCAGCCAATATTAAAAAAAAAAAAAAAAAAAAACAAAGGAAAATAAAAAGAAACATGTCGAAATTTATAAGTTTTATTTCCTATATGACATTCAATTTTGCTTAGAATTTTACCACCGAAACTTTTGTATTCTAAAGGCAACTTTTCCTTTCTTTTTGTCTTGCTTATCACTCAACATTATCATAAAGCTGTTAGTTTTGAACAAACACCCCACTTGTCTTCAGTTTTTTCTTTCCCTTTTTAGAATGAGCTGTCAAACTCTGTGATGATTATTGCACTAGATAAGGATGTGTGTAAATAAGCAGCCGTCCATTTTGGTAGGCTCCAGTTATAGGAAACTGGTTTCCACTGCAGAACCGTCGTTTTATCTTGAATTAAGAAAGGCCTTACCTGTGACAAGAATATTATTTTTTTTCCCATTCGCGTGTCCTTTAATAATTTTTGTATTTATTTAAATAAGTTTCTGAGTATCATAACAAGAGAAAATAAATGGCATTATCTACAATAATCATTCTGTGTGGTTGTAGACTGAGACTTATCTAAAAAGTATAAGTTTAGCTCTATTTCATCGAGGATATCTACTACATGTATTTTCTTTTTATCTAAAACTTATAAGTTAAGTTCTATTTCATCGAGCATATCTACTTCATGTAGGCTATTTTCTTTCTAGGAAGTTTTTTTTTTTTTTAATTTTAAATTATTTATCACAGTCTAGTAGTTTATGCTGAACTGTTAATTACTTCCTCAAGTGTTTTAGCACTTTTTGCATGCATAGAGGCAGGTCATGCAGGGGCAGCTTGCGTCTTTTCACAATGACAAAAAAGCAATGGTTTCAAGCCTGAAAAAAGCAGATAACAATACAACTTCATTATAAACATTTTTAGGGATACACTTATTTTCCTGGCAATTTTTTCTCAACTTTGAATAATATGTTTCAATAACTTTGTCAGCATCAAAAGTTGCTTATACCAATTAATATTTTCCACTGGGTTGCACTCTATTACTGACTATCCTGTGATAAAAAGCGCCCTTTTACTCAACGGTTGAGTAAATTCAAAAGTGTCTCTGTCTTTAAAATAATCATTTACCTCTTGATACGGAAAAAACTTTCATGTTTCAGGGTGTTGAGGGAACGGGCCTGGCATTCATCATTTTCACACAAGCCATCAATGAGTTTGGGCCATCTGCCCCGTTCTGGTCAGTTGTCTTCTTCTTGATGCTTCTATCGCTTGGCTTGGGCTCGGAGTTTGGTACCATCGAGGGGGTGACCACATCTCTGTATGACCTGGAGATCTTTCCCTGGATGAAGAAAAAATGGCTTGTATCAGGTAACGTTAATAGTTTGAATTCTGAGGTCACGAGACTTCTGGTATATCAAAGAAATCATATTCATTTACTAAATGTGAACATCTCACTTTCTGAAGCATCACTGGAATTGGAAAATAATGTGTACACTTAAGAGCTTCAATATTAAGAACTAATTTTTTGCCAATACAAGTGCCCTTACAATTTGGTAATTCCATAAAATCACAATATTGATAGCCCTTGACTTGGATGACCATGGAAGCTTATCTGATAGGTGCAATTTTATACTAAAAAGTAATTCATATTAGAGCACTTCTTTTCCACAATGTGGTGCTGTCATCTTTAAACTGAAACTTTACCTTCACTCATTGCTGTCTTCTGTAACATCTTATCTGCCGGCAGCAGCATCTTCCTTTTCCCATTAGTATCATAATAAATGTTTTTTATGCAACATATTTTTTTTTCAAATATATAAGTATTTGAAGATTTACCTATTTAGCCTAAAAAAGCCAATCAACAAGATGAAAAGGTGACACCTTTAGGCTGCTATTGTTTTATTTTATTTATTGATATTAGCTATTTATGAGTAGACTTTCAAAGAAAGTTCTAAACAGTGCAAGCTCGTAAAGTTATATCACTCTTATCGTATCTCTGTGAATTGTGGTATTTCTGATGTAGCTGTATATGAGTAATTCTTTACAATTTGAACTTATCTTTCCCAGGAATTTTGAGTATCTTGTGCTTCACCATTGGTCTCTTGTTTGTGCTGGGCAGTGGTTCATACTGGGTTGCTCTGTTTGATACTTTTGCTGGCTCTTTTCCTCTCATTCTCATTGCGCTAGGAGAATGTTTTGCTGTGGGATGGGTTTTTGGCGTCAACAGGTAGCTGATAATTAGTTTGAGCTCAAACTTTCATACTTAAGTTATTCTTTTTAAATCATGCATATGCTCATTTATCAAAAGCAGTTTCTTGAAATTTTTGTCGTTTCTATTTAATCAACCGATATATCTTCCGAGTACATTTCTAAAAACAGAAACCCTTTTCAATGTGAATTATTTCTCGTTTCATGCACATTTTTAGAAAAAATATTGCTTCTTTTATGATGAAATATGATAATTAAGAAAATAGAGAGTAGATTTTCAGGGCCTTATTTTAAGAGTAGCTTAAATCATATTATTTTGTTCTTATCGTACAACAAATGAATTTTTCTATTTTGAAATGAACAAAATGTGCTCTCTCTAAAAAAAAAATCATTCCAGATTCTCTAACGAGATACAATATATGATTGGATCCAAGCCTGGAATCTATTGGAGATTGTGCTGGAAGTTTATTGCCCCAGCCACCATACTTTCCCTCTTATTGGGTTCAATTGTAACAAAGTTCTCCAAGCCAATTACCTACAAAGCTTACAACAAAGAAACGGTCAGTACATAGATTCTTTGCACAATGGTTTCGTAAAATTTGATGAAAAAGGGCGAGGGGAGGGGGGTTTATTCTTAACTATTTAAATGCTATATGATCAAATGAACATTTTAGTATTCTTTTCTTTGAATGAATCCAACCTGAAACTACAAATGTCATAGATTTGCATCTTTGCAGTTTGAAAAAACCTTGGATTAGTTTAAACAGCTATTCCACCTTTGAAGATTTAATGACATAAATACATGTATTAGAAATGAGGAGTGAGTATTTCATTTGACTGAAACAGAAGACATGTTAAAAACAAACTTGATAGCTATGCAAATCTCAAAAACTATCATATAATTTGAACTGAATCAATGTCTTTTTTTCCAAGATAAAACAGCAGTATAGTAAAGGTTCATTTATTGGTGTTGTCAGAAGTTTTATCTTTAGATGTTTTGGAAAACTGAATTAACAACATGAAACTTCAAAGAGTTGACCCTTTGTAGCCATTGGCTCTGCTTTTTAGTTCTGCTTTTTTTTTATCCTCACTGCCATTCTTTATTTCACCATTGCAGCAAAATTTAGTCAAAACTCTTGCTTTTTATTACCAGGGTTTGATGGATGAGATACCTTACCCGTGGTATGCATCAGTTGTGTGTGCTGTGCTAGTCCTGTGCTCCATACTGTGGTTGCCTGGCATTGCTCTAGCGAGAAAGACAGGCCTGCTTCACTATGATCATGCTAAAGTTTTGGCTGCCGACTTACATAGAACTACAGACTCAACCACTAAGTTTCTTGGCAGTCAACTTTCCTCTAGGTAATCCCAGACAGGGTTGTGTAAAGGTCAGAAACTGTACAGTAAAAGTTGATTTTGATAGCCATTGTAATGAGCCTGTTGACATTAGGGGCTGAAGCATCACATCTTGATAGGTCATCATTGGGTAGTCAATGAAATCCATCATCACAACAGTGAGGATAAGTATATTTTTAAGTTTCATTTGAAAGATTCTGCAGTGGCACATGGAATCAGATATTCAGGTAAGTTGTTCCATAGCTTTGGGCCATTTTGTAAAAGTCTTTTTATCCAGGCAAGATCTAGTGAATGGGATCTCAAGCATGTAATCATTGCCAGATCTAAGGTTATGTTGTGGGACAGACAAATGGAAGATACATCTTGTCTTCATGTCAAAGTTTATTACAAATATTTAACTGTCTTTCCTTTTGTGTTCTCAGGTCAGACGACCTTGACTCTGGGCGTGACTCTGAAGATAATGATGTTCTGCCAGCAGAGGTCAGAGAACTTGAGAGGGTAGTAGAGTTCACACTGGATGATAAATTGGCCATACCTACAAAAAATGCTTCAAATGGAGAGAGTCATGTGTGACTTAACTGAAAGCACTCATGTTTAAGAGACAATATTCCAATGTGTGGATGAATATGTTGCATGATTAAACACAATCATTTGCTTTTATATAAAAAATGACCTCTATTTGGCAATGCATTACATGACAGAGGCTCTTACGCCTAAATGTTATTTGCCAGGCATCATGAATTGGTAACTTACCCATAATGGTCCACAAAATAAATGAAAATGTGAAACTGAAGCTGTAGTGGAAATCTTCACTAAGAAGCAGCAGTAAGAGCAAAAGCAGTCGCAGAAGCAGCAAATCATATTCATCAGTCAATTCTCTTGATATTGACACTTTTTTTTTTCAAACCATGTCATTTACACAAAAGCACACTATTGTTACTTACCTTGTGATAATACATAATTTTGTAGTGGTATATAGTTATTCATCTGCTTTTTGTTAAACAATAGGCAAATGTCCTAGACAGCATTAAAAACATAATACAGCTTGAAAAACGCAAACTTTACAAAATAAAAGAAATATGAATGTTTCTGGATCAATCATCCATTTAATGATCATAGTTTAACACGTTCAATGAAAAGGGTACCATGAAAAACAAATCACAAAATGAAGCAGTCACTCAGGTACTGTAGAAAACGTGGCATCTGTAGGAATATAGCTTTGCTTCTTCTCAGAATGGGATATGTCCTCAAGCAGCAACTTCTGATGTTACAGTATCTTAGATGACCATTGAACTGTACAAACTCTGTTCCATTGCCTTTTTGATAATAACTAAAGGAGTGAAACTTGTTATAATAATAATAATAACCATTTATAAAGCGCCGTATATCACCTTAAATAAAATGCTCTAGGCGCGTGCAGATTTTTCACAATAAAAACAGTAGATATATAATTTGACATCAATAAGACCCTAAAATATGAAAGAGGTCACACAAAGGCTTGTTTAAAAAGGAGAGTCTTTAAATGTCGTTTAAAATTGTCATGTGTAAAAGATAGTTTTAAAGATGCCGGGAGGGCATTCCATTTAATGGGAGAGTAAATTGAAAAAGCCCTATCGCCTAGCGTGGAATGAGATCGTGGTACAGCTAGTTTATTATTACCACTTGATCTTAAAACTCTGTTAGACCTATGACATTCTAAAATTTCTTGAATATAAAAAGGAGATGTATTTTGAAAAAATTTATGAACAAAGGTCAGTACTTTAAAATCAATTCTTTGTTTAACTGGAAGCCAGTGAAGATCTTTTAAGACAGGTGTAATGTGCTGATGCTTTTTAGCACAGGATACAATCCTGGCTGCCTGATTTTGTGCTCTCTGGAGTTTAATTATTGAGTTAAGAGATACTCCTGTAAGCAATGAATTACAGTAGTCTATTCTGCTCATTACTAAAGAGCTGACTAGAAGTTGAGCAGTATCTTTATTAATATAGCTTCTGATCATGCCAATATTCTTAAGATGGTAGTACGATTGCTGACATATGCTATTGATCTGACAAGACATAGTAAAATTTGCGTCTAAATAACATCCCAGATTCTTTACTGAACTTGAAACAGGAATGCTGGAACTTATTATCTTGTAATGGCCATGACAATTTGAGCAGTAATTGTTCAAAACTGTATGTAATGCACAAGGGCAAGCTCAATTTTAACGACATTACGCAGTAAATAAGTGCCAAATCATCAACAGCATTTTGTTGGTCCTTCTTCCTCAGCCATTTTGCTAATAATCACTGCCTTCATAACATTTGCATTAAAAAATTAGTGTTGAATCCATTATGTTTATCATGTAGAGCCCTTCATTTCAAATTATCAAATGTGCTTATTACCAAAAGTAATAACCTACACCTAGACCTATGAGATTTCGTTTCAGTTTTAATAACAATCTTTTGCATTACAATTTTCAGACTTTTTTTTGTAAAGATAAATTGTTGTTTTAGGCATACTTGACTTTTTAAGATTCATTATACTTTTGGCTTTTGATACTTGCTTTATTGCTCCTGCTTTTAAGTGTTATAATTCCATATTTAGGCATCAGCTGTGAATAACTTTTAAATCTGCCTGCTACAGTTTTATGCAGGTTATAGTGACAAAGCCGCAATCAAAGAAGTAACTGCAATTTGTTTTACGTCTCCATTCAGAATTTTTATGTTCGAGAAGGCATAAAGCAACAAAAAAAGGAGCAAAATTAGAGAAATAGCAGACCTTGTCTTTGACCTCCCTCATTCTAATTTTCTTTGGTTCTTTTATTTATTATTTTTCATTTTTTGCATGAATTAATATTGTGGCTTAAAGTATTCACCTGAAATATATTTTGATTTCAATATGCAAATGAGATCGAACTATAGATCTAAAGTGTGTATAAGTACATCGTGAAAGGTACTCAAGGCAAATCCACTAAATGAGAGAAAAGTGAAGAATCATTTCAGCAAAATGTTTAAAAAGAAAAAAAAATGTATGACTGCAATCAGTTTCATATACATGTACCTCATTATCCTATATTGTTAAATCAAATCATTTTCATCTTGAATGCATTTTGAAATTGTATATCTTATTTAAAGAGAGCATTTCATGCAAGATTTTCTTTTTACAAATAAATGTTAAAGCTAGCCTATTTCTTTCAAAGCATCTTCAAAATGTCATCTCATTAGCAGTGTCTTTACAAACCTACTGCTGTACTTTACTTTTGAACTATATATTGATATTTTTCCCGGTGAGAAAACAATTGCTCCCGTTTTGTTCCTCCTCCTCGTCATCTCTCTCTCTCTCTCTCTCTCTCTCTCTCTCTCTCTCTCTCTCTCTCTCTCTCTCTCTCTCTCTCTCTCTCTCTCTCTCTCTCTCTCTCTCTCTCTCTATATTTATATATATATATATATATATATATATATATATATATATATATATATATATACATACATACATGTATATCTCACTTTTTCAACTTACATACTCTTCCTTATTTTCACTTTTCCAAGTTTTCTGTGTTTCACCCCCATCTTGGCAGTCCCCGTTTTTTTTTCATTAGAATATGCTTGATTTGGAATCGACATTTTTTTTTTCGTTTATTTTATTCATTCTCTCCAGATTTTCATCAATGTATATCACCAAACCAATTACAATGTGGATTTTGTTGCGTGAGTTAATGTTTTTGTCACTGTTGCTGTCTTTGATCTTCTTTTTCTAGATCTTTTCTCTTACACTTCACATAAGTAATTGTAAAGTATACAAACATTCACAACTTGACCTTTGTTGTATGTGTGTTTGTTTAAATCAACATTCCTGGTTTTAAAGTTCGTTTATTTAATTCAAAAATAATCATTTTCAATGACTCAGACAGTGAGAAAGACAGACAGACAGACAAGGTGAAACCAGAACAGATAGTGTGAGAGGTAGAGATAAAGACAGACAGACAGACAGAATGAAAGAGTTATAAACAGAGAGAGAGAGAGAGAGAGAGAGAGAGAGAGAGAGAGAGAGAGAGAGAGAGAGAGAGAGAGAGAGAGAGAGAGAGAGATTGTGTGCTTTCTATTAAAAAAAAGTGTTTGCAACGTAGTGGACTTATTCAAAAAAAGAAAATATTTCTCCTTCTGTTTATCACAATGTTTGGTTGTTTGTTTTCTAATATAAAATCATTGTGTGTTAAACAAAGTTTGATCATTATTAAGTTGGTTTGGTTTTTGCAAACCTTCATGGTCTTAAATAAAAGAAAATCCATATTTATTCAATCATTATATCTGTGAGATGAGCCAAGTAAACAATCTTGTCTTACAGATTTGTTAATTTACATTTAATTTCTCAAATCTTATAATGAATTCAATTTATTAAGCTCTTTGTTGATTTCGTCAAGGAGAAAGTGCAAACTTAAAATTGTTGTTCATAAAGCATTAATACTGAAATTTTTTGGTCTAATTTGAATTAAAGATAATAACTCAAAAATTATTTGTTACTTCAATGCCAGTGTGATTTTAATTATGTCTGATACTTAATATTACAATGTTTGATTTTAAATATTGCATTGTTAAATACAGTACCTGCGAATTCGTTTCTTTCTCACTTTTGTTGTTGTTCTTAGTTCATTCTCCATATCTGCTTGAGTCTTTTATCCTGCCTCTTTAGATTCATCCAAAATAAATTTTAAAGCGAGCCGATAAAGTTTTTTCCATTGTCAATTTATGTTAGTTATACAGAATAGAGGCATTCATGTCTTAACCCATACATACCAAATGTCTGATCAAATGATCCTGATTGTAAATCATTTTTATATGCTTGATAAAAATTCCACCCCAATCAAGTGTAAATTGATAGTGTTCGAAGTATCTGTTGAGAGTGCAACAGATGAAAAAGATGAGGTCAGGGTTCTAAGTCTCAAAAACATTTATTTTCACTCCTTCTGCAGGAAGAATATATAGCGATTTGGTATGATTATCAACTATATTTACCTTGGAATGGAATAGTTCATGATCTTTGAAGAAATTTGCAGACCTCAATTTGACAATCATCCAAAGTTGGTCTGCGTATAGAATTAAATCCTTTAACAGTTGTAATTTAAACAAACTTTGATTTCTTTTTTTAATATTTTTATTATTTGTGATGATAAGGCCAACCAATTTTTTTTTTAATTTCAATTTTTCTCAATTCCAGAACTTTTCAATTTTTTCTGAAAATATGTGTTTTCCAAGTGAAGAGAAGTGAACAATAAAATCATTACTGATAACAATGTAAATGCCTTTTTGTTATTTTATATATATATATATGTTGGATTTTATTATATTCTTATGTTTGCAGTTTGTCCTGTGACCTTTTGTAAAACATTGAAAACAAAATAAAAGCCTTCTCAAAAAATATTTATTCATTGCATTATTCCCTTTCTTTGAATCTTTCGCAAATACTTAAGCTGCTAATTTTGAGTCAGAAAAGGTGATGGTACAGTGCAAAGAAACTGACATTAAGGACTGAAATTTCAAAAACGGACATCTTTTGGGATCGGTTTGTCTAACACTTACTCGCAGAAAAAATCATTAACTGCTTGCATTTTTTTTATTATTTGGTGGTAGGAACCTTAACATCTTTCCCAACAACCTCCTCAAACAAAGACAAGAAAGAGCAAAAAAAAAATGTAGAGGACTTAGCTTTTATTTGGAGTGTACCAATATTTTCATCACTTAGACCTTCCAAAGATTTTTCATGCCTGTCAAAAAGTGTCCTGTCTTGCATTCATAAATTTACATTTGATAACTTTTTCTCAATTGCTTTTTAAAAAAGTACATTTTCTTTTTTAAAATGTATTTACTTTTCTAACATACAAGCATTGACTGTGCAATTGCAAAGTTTCAACAGATTTTTGTTAGCACTTAAGTTGGACATGTGTTTTTTTAAGATTTTATAATTATTGATGTATGTTGAATCTACAGTGGATTCAATGGCTAAAAACTGATATTATTTTTGTTTCATAAAGCCTGCCAAACACAGAGGAGCAGATGAAAATGAGGTCCCCAAGTTATGTGCTAGACAGAAAAAAATATAGGTCTCTGGCTAGAATGGTCTTTCATAAGTTATGCACATAAACCGTAGTTTAAAACTAAAAAGTCAATGAGTTTAGATAATACATTCATATCATATGCATATGCCAAATAATATTTTGAAGTATGTGATAGAAAAAAGTTTTTAAAACATTTATAACATTGAAAAATATCAAATATAGATGGCTTGAAATAAAGAAATACACCACAAGGGATTGAGCTCAAATATTACTGATCCACTTACAGCAATCAGATGTTTAAATGTTCACCGAATAAACAATCAATTATGGTATTATAGTTTTCTTCCTACCATGAAATTTGTTTCAATTGATATAAATATTTTAATCTGTAAAAGTTTGGCATTCCATATTTTATAGAAAATTTGTAATATATGCTTGATCACATGAACAACTTTTCAAAATTTTGTAGATTCTGATCTTTCCCCGCCCCCCACACACACACTCACGCACACACACATTGTTCTTATAACACACAAGAGTCATATAATGAAGAAAAGTGTGTAAAACCCTGAAGGTCAAACCATTTTGCCACTTAATACTTTCAGTCTGGATAAAATTTTTGCATGATATTGATTTTTTTTAAGGATATCCACACTTCTGTAAACACTATTTGATTTTCTTTCAATTTGTTTAACTGTGAGAAGTGTTTGCAGTGTGCACATATTACACATTTAAATTTTTTCCTTAAAATATTTGCTAGTAGTAGATTTATGAATGTTATCAACTTAAACATATCTCATGCCTTTTTTTTCTTCTATTGAATGCCATCGATCAGGCCTATATTCATCTCAGACTTGAGTGAGGTAAGAGGATCCGCCACATTCAAGCCACAACTTTAAATACTAATTATATATATCTTGTGCTGCTTGAAGTCTATGTCAAAATGATGATGTTCAATGTTTTTATAAAAATACAGTCTTTTTATAGTGAAGTAAATATCTAGACTGATGATGAGGCAAATATGAGCTGTCTACTAGCAAGGCAACCAAATTATGACCTAATTTGACACCAATTATCTTTATCACTGAAATAGAGCCACATAAAAAATAAAATGCGTGTTGAGTGACACCCATCTGAGTCAAGAATAAAATAGATTAATACTTAAAAGGAAATAAAAAAAAATATTCAAAAAAGCACGATGTTATGGATTGAAATAATTTTATTTCATATATAATTTCAAACTATCTTTCATCTATTGATAAAAGGCAATGGTTCAGTTTCATGTTAGGTTAAGATTTTCAGAATAAATATGAAAAGAAGAAGGAAATAAAAAATTAAATGAAAGAGCAATGTATTTATTTTCTTAGTTACATGAAAAGAGATTCTATGTTTTTCTTATTTATTTGCTCCTGGGATTAAAAAAATGTTTTTTCAAACAAATATTGTAAATAATACAAATATAACTCCTAATATAAATTGAGCAAATCAACCATATCTCAATTCATGTAAAGTTGGTGATAATAAAGATTCCCTACATTAGCTTAAAACCTTCTTTATTATTACAGCCTTATCGATCATGATTGTACACTCAAATAATACAATGATGACATTTCATCAGGCAAAGTCATGTACTCGATATGCCCTTGACTATTTAGATAATACCATGGATAAAAGCAGAGGGAATGTTTTATACTTCCATAGCAAGAGCTGACCAGTTTGTTGCTGCATTCATGTGGCCAGTCAATTGCATTTGGTTCCAGGTCTTCCTGTGAGTACGCAATGCCATCTGTGCAATAAAATGGAAAAGTTATATAATTACAACAGACATAAACATCAATGGTATTGTTGGAAGAACAGTTACCCTTGAAGGATTATGTGAGTCTTTGTATATCAGACATGCATAAAATTACATAACATATCGTTTTATTCATACCACAGGTAGGTGATCTTGAGTCTGATTGATTGCATTATGCATCTGTGCGATTATTGACAATGATTATTTGGTTTGTTATGATATTTAGGCTCAAGGTTTGCAATAGTTTATGTACATGTGTGATGTAGCATTTTTATATTCTTCACTTAAATTATAACCATGAAGCCTAAATACTCCTCTTTTGTTTCCAGAATAGAAAATCAAATGCAGTTTGTATCGAGCTTATCATTATTTCATGCTTATTCTCTTGTAAAAATTGTTGCATATGTGGCTCCTTTCTTTGCTTTTTGTAACTTAACTGCAGATCTATGAATTTAAATGATGTGAATACTGGGAAAAAGTTAATGTATGCATGAGCATGTGGTGGTGTCCCATATCATCTAACTAAACCTATCCTATAACTTTGTGGGAGCCTAATAATTAGTCTTAGTCGGGGTTGAAAATAAGTAGTTGCATTTTAACTCTGCTTTATGCAGCAGTGGTGATTATGAAAGCTGATCCTTCAGAAAAGTGCAAGTAAAGAAACAATCAATACCTAGTTCCTTTTACCAAAAAAAAAATTAATGATGAACATAAAAATTAATAATTATGATGTAGATGATGATGATGTGGGTGAAATGTCCAACCATAGACTAAGCATCCAGAAGGGGATGAAAGAAATCATGAAAAGGTATGAGACTACTTAAAAATTTTATGACAACATGGGAGCTATTTGAAAGGTTTAGACAAGATAATGATAACATAATATAGCTTATTTATGATTTTTTTAAGGTTTATAGGTCCAGGAATGCATGCTGATTAATATTTTTGGCTATTTGTATAGGAATGGTTTAACTAAATGCTTTCCCACTGTATATTTTTTTCAAAACATGATTAATATATGAAAAGAATTGTAGGACATGAACAGAAAAATATGACAAAACTATGCCCCATTTAATGAAACATTAGTTTTGATAAAAGTCATCAATTACTTCTCACAGGCAGATTTCAAAATGAATTTGTGTAATTTTTCTCAAAATAAAAAATAGAAGAAAACATTATACAATTATTATGCACCAAAGCATAGGTAACCTCCTACCTCAGCTATATCAACTTTTCTTTCCCAGCTTTTCACTTTCTTCTGAATGTCATACAAACTGGCTTTTTCAGCAACATAATCCATAACATCAGGAACCTTGAAGTTGGCCAACTGTTTGCGCAGTCGTTTGTTGATTTGCTCTGCTTTTGCACGTTCCTAAAAAAGGTTTTTAAAAATGTTAGAAACTTGATTTAAAAAGGCTTCATATTTAATTTAAATACCAGAGAGCACAAAGAATTTGCAAGAAAAGCACAAGCAAAAGAGAGTTTCCACAGAATCAAATTGGTACCACCAAATATAAAATACATCTCCCTCTACAAAAGAAGAAGAGCCAAAAGAGCTATATTGAACCCATTCTGATGTATGGATGCAAGGCCTAGACAATTACAAAAGAAACTGGAGACAACAAAGATGTGAGTCATACAGAGAACGCTACAAAGCTCATGGACTACAAAGAAATCAAACAAAACAGTGTTAAAAAAAAGCTGACACAACAAGATCTTTCATTAAAGAATACGAAAATGCCAAGCAACCTTTTTTGGCCATGTAATAAAAAGAGAGAAACTAAAACATCTTATGAAAATTGGAAAGATCAAAAGAAAACAGCAGTAGAAGACAGTGAGAGAAGACGTTTAAATCAAGTCTAACAAAATGGCTTAAAGTAGGACAAATGACAGATGCACTAAAAGCGACCAGGGATCAAGATGCAAGAAAGGTCATGATTCACCTGATTGATAGATTATTCAAAACCTCTAGGACAATCATAATTTGGATTGCTTATCCTATTTGTCTTGAATTTTCATTACGCCAGGAGCTGCACCTCAAAACTAAATAAGCATCATTTTCTCCTAATTTTTCACTGTAATTCTTTGTTATCACAATGCCATAACTAAAATCATCAGCTAATGAAATGACAGATTTTTACAGTGTTTCTGTTAGCTGTTAAATATACAAAGCCAATTTGTCATGAAATAGAGAGAGAGGGGGGAACAGAGAGAAAGACATAGACAGACAACAAGTTTTGATGAAAAGGAAAAGAAACGAAAGAAGAAAACTTTAGCCACATAGTTTTAATATTTTCATTTTCACCCTACATGTATCTGTGACACATTCCGATGTTCATTTGTTTATATTGAGCCATAAATTCAGTCTTTCAGTAATTTTCTTTACACAACGCTAATTATGAAATCAGAAAATACCTACCACTTCGACAAGTTGAGTCTCATTTTGTATCCTGGTCTGCAGCTCTTGACGTGAGGATATCTCACTCTCCAATCGCTCTGCCTCCATTGTCAAAGTATGAAGCTTTTTCTATCAAAATATACAAATATGGTACAAATATTCAACACCTCAAATGAAGAGCTTAGGAAGCATTTTGTCCATACTGAAACTTGACAATAACTCTTGAAAAAAAAGAGGACATGACAAAGTTGAACTAATTAATAAGTACAATAATATGACTTGAGCAGTTTTTAGTAACAGTCTCTAGCTGAAGCAAACTTAACTGAGTCATTGAGTCAGTACACAGAATACTGTATACAGTTTTCTTCTTCAAAATCTGAACTTCCAATGAAAAAAATAAAGATATATATAAGATACGGTGACATTTCATTCATCAAAAATTAATATTGATGTAGTTTAATATGCATTTTTCTTCACAAAGTTCTAAAACAGGCAGAAATGTACCAAGCAAAAAGATTAAAAAAGTGACAAAAATGACTTATTCATAACTATATCATACATCATCATACACAATTTTCAGCCTTTTTTTTTTCTGACAGTACCACTCCCACTTCGACACTTTTATAGTCCAAAATTTCTTGATGTTCCATTCTAAGTTTAAGTGCTACATGCATTAAAAATACTGCAAAAAAAGAAAAGATTTTGGCAAGTAGCTGTTTCCTTCCATCAAAAAACATGACACACGGTATTCCCCTTTAAACCTCTGAGAAACTTAGAATTGAGAAATATTAAGTGACACTTAACAACATTTAACATTTTTCACAAATTATTTCCATCGTTGCAAATGGCAGGATGCTGTAGCTCTTGTCAGAAAAAGTATAGATCTTCACACACTTTCTCAACAGCATTAAATGATCATTTAAGAAAATGTTATAAACAGAGGTACATCAATAGCAAAAAGTGTATAACTTGCTAGAACAAACCTTGTAAGAGTTTAGGACCTGCAGCGTGTTGCCTGCCATTAGCTTCAGCCTGAGGAGGTCTTGGTTGCGCTCATCTATCTTTTCCAGATACTGCTGGTTCTCAATCTTCAGTTGATTGAAGTCTACCTCATGCAGTACCTCACCCATCTCCTCTTTCTGGATTTTTAGTTAGAAGTATTTTCATTTTCATCGACAAGTTAAAAAGTGTAAAAATACATTACGATATAGTTATTCAAAATGTTCAAAGCTCATAAGATTAGTCAATGGATAAATTTAGGAAAAGGTAAAATGGTATTTAACAAATAAATAAATTCTCCATTTACACAAGAACAAGAACCCTGGAGTGCTAACCTAACCTAAATGCAAGGATGCAAGACCTATAGTGGTTCCTAGGGAGAATGCTACAAATCTATAGGACTGCAAAGAAATCAAATGAAATAGTTCTGAGAAGCTGACACAACAAGATCACTCATCAATAGAATATGTAATGCCAAGCCATTGTTGTAGAAGAGAGTGAAAAGCTGGGATTGTCTCTAAATGTAAAAAAGACTGAATGTATGGTAGTATCTAAGAAGAAAAACAATCCAGAATGCAAGCTTTTTAGCAAGGGAGAACAAATCAGGCAAGTACAGAAATTCAAATACCTAGGATATACATTGACATCTGACGGTAAATGCAGGACTGAAATTAAGAAGAGAATAGCCATTGCAAAGGCTTCTTTCCAAAAAATGAGCACCATTCTTAAAAATAGAAATATATCATTTTCAACCAAATTGAAGGTTTTGAAAACATATGTGTGGTCTATACTTTTATACGGATGCGAAACTTGGACAATAACTGCAGGAACCAAGAAAAATTTAGAGGCAGCGGAAATGTGGTTCTACAGGAGAATGTTAAGAATATCATGGAAAGAAAAGAGGACAAACGAATCGATATTAGAAGAAACGAACCAAGAGAGATCCCTCATAAAAACAATAAGGAAAAGGCAACTGAAATTTTTAGGCCACATATGTCGCCATAAGGGACTGGAATTTTTATCTCTTACAGGCAAGATAGAAGGTAAAAGAAGCAGAGGTAGACAAAGGATTACATTTCTTGATAGCTTGAGCTCTTTTGTGACAGGAAACAACAAAGACAACATAGCCTTACTGCGGATGACGGAAGATAGGGACAAGTGGAGAATCATGATCGCCGATGTCTGTTCCAGACAGGGCATTTGAGAAGAAGAAGAATGCCAAGCAATCTTTTTTGGCCATGTGATGAGAAAAGAATTGGAACCTCTTGTAACACCTAGAAAGATCAATGGAAAAAGCCACAAGAGGAAGAAAAAAGAAAAGATGTATTGACTAACAAAATGGCTAAATGATGGCCAAGTGACAGATGAGCTAAAATCTCTGAGGGATCAAGATGCATGAAAGGTCCCAATCGCAAAAGCAAGGTACCTGACTCATTGAAGCTGAAAGGAGGAGATTTCAATGCACAAAATACACTTAGTTATAAGAAAAAGGAATACTTAACTGATTCTGGAAACCTAAGTATTCACGGTTGCAAAATAGTCAATATCTTCCAAATTGAAAATAAACCTTTCATCTTTTCATAACTCATGTTAATTATGTATTTGTGCATTTGCTTGAAGAATGTTTACTCTGAAATATTGGAATATTAAAAGAAAGCAAGATAAAAAATACACAAATATTAATTGTTGTTAAACTTTTAATTTCACTACCACACTTCACAGTTCACATAATCTGATTTTTACCTGCTTTAACTGAAGCATAAGTTTCTTTTTCTGTACTTTCAGAGTTGAATTCTTAAGTCGCAGCTTTTCAATAAGGGTATCCTACATGAAAGACATAGAAATATAACTTTTTGGGCTTTATTTGAATCCTTAGTTTAAATTTTAAACATATTTTAAAAACAAAATTATTCTTCTGCTTTTGAAATAACTGCATGTACTCATATCATTTCACATGGTTTTACAAAATAATCAAATATCCGTTTAACAAATACTTAAAAGAACAAATATCATATAAGAAAGGTTTGAAAGTTTTATGACTGTGGTAAAATATGATTAAAAACATGAAGCTAAGGTTTAAAAATTGAGTGCCAAAACTTGTATATTTTTTAATCATTTACCAAAAAAATTTATTTTGACATAATTGGCTTATTTTGACTAATCAAGGCTATTTCAAATCAGTTAGCTTACCCTTGCCCTTAGCTTGTCTTCAAAGTATCTCATGCATTTTTCAGCGATGACTTTGTTTGTTCGGTGATTCACTGAACCTTTAACAATGTCCCTCTCAAATTCATAGGACTCTTTTTTCATCTCAGACAAACGCATGTCAGCTTCCTCCATGATAGCCTGTTAAGAAAGGTTTTGGAACGGACATAATTAGAAAAACTCACAAAGTATGAAAAAAAAAACAAGTAAGGTCAGACAGAGTGATCTAAGGTTCTTTTAAGGCATGAAATAAGCTGAAGCGATTAGGTTTCAGATTGATCTAACTATTTTATGTTTCAAACCAAAAAGAAAGATGTACACTGTAGCACTTATCCAATTAATAAGAAACACAGTTTGAACCTTTGGGTTTCTGGTTTTATTGAATTAGTTAGTATCACCCGACTGTGTCGAGATATAAGTCTGAACTGAGAAAGTTAGCTCTTGGTCTCTTCAACACCTCTGTGATGAGCTCTCTTCACAACCTCGGATGTATACATTAGTCACGGGTTATTCTTTATCGTTGTCCAAGATTTAATAGTCCAAACACCACACAGCCCCCCCCCCCCCCCCAAAGACTGACATTGTAAAAGTCACTGGTATCGCATAGGCGGTCAAATAGTGCGACCTGTGCGCGAAGACGTCTGAACAGCAGGGCCCGACATAGCTTGCTGATGCTTAGAGGCGGTGCTTGAGTCTGATGGATAACTGCGTGAGGGATGACTCTGTTTTGCAGGAGGGCGACCACATGGAGGAGGTTTAGCCAGTATGACCGTTTGAAATGGATCGAAAAAGGCTGGCTTGATGCGATCGACTGAGATTCGTTCAGCGCGACCGCCAATGTCTATGAGGAAAGTTTTGTCCGCTGGAGTCAGAACTGCGTAAGGACCCGAATAAGGCCTCTGTAACGGCCCTTTAGTGTCATGTCGTTGGATGTACACATGTTTTGCGGCTAAGAAAGATGGGGACACGTAGGGTCTAGCAGAAGTGTGATGGGAGGCCGGACGAGGGGCATAAAGTGGGATGTTCAACCTGAAATTCAGCAGTAAGTTATCTATAGATTTTGCAGGTTTAGGTGGAACTAGTTCACCTGGGATTGTCAAAGGCTCACCGTAAACAAGCTCTGTTGAGGAATAACCTAAGTCTTCTTTTGGTGTGGTTCTGAGCCCGAGAAGTAACCAAGGTAGTTCTTCTACCCAATTTGGACCAGTGAGACGGGCTTTGAGAGCTGTCTTGAGAGTTCGATGAAAACGTTCGATCATCCCATTTGCCTAGGATGATAAGCAGATGTATGGTGAAGCTTGACTCTGAGGGGAGCTGCTATCTCACTCCATAACGATGATGTGAACTGTGACCCGTGATCAGAAGAAATATCTCCAGGGACACCGAAACGAGCAATCCAGCCAGTAATGAGAGCATGCACACACTCGGGTGTTGTAATGCCTCGTAGTGGAATAGCTTCTGGCCAGCGTGTGTTGCGGTCGATAATTATCAGGAGATACGTGAAGCCAGAAGAAAAAGGTAAATGTCCAACAATATCAATGTTTATGTGTGAGAATCTTTTCTCAGGTAAAGAGAAATGTTCTAGTGGAGCTTTTGTGTAGTTTTGTATTTTTGAACTTTGACAGTGATGACACTCTTTCACCCATCTACTGACCTGCTTCTGCATCCCATGCCAAACAAACTTGTCTGAGACCATTTTGACGGTGGCTTTGACTCCTGGATGTGAGAGATTGTGAACAATGTCGAACACTGTGCGTCTGAAATCAGGAGGTACAATCGGACGTGGACGGCCTGTTGAAACGTCACACACAAGCTCTGGTCCTTGCTCGTTCACTATGGTAATCTCTAGGCAAGTGAAGGCTGTCTTGTAAGCTTGCACGTCAATACTAGCAGCTTGGGCTCTAGCCATTGCTATGTAATCTATGCCCAAGGAAACTGCGTTGGTTGTTCTGGAACGAGACAGGAATGCTGTTTTTACCAGAGACATGTGCTATGTCAGTGCTAAACTCGGAAATGGCAGAGAGATGTCTTTGTTGTCGTGCTGACCATAGTTCTGTTGTTTTTGCCATGGCGTGCACTAGTGGTTTATGGTCCGTGTAAATGGTGAAATTTCATCCTTCAAGCATGAAACGAAAGTGACGAATTGCCAAATATACTCCAAGTAATTTTCGGTCGAAAGCACTATATTTTATTTCTGCTTTTCCTAGTTATCGGCTGAAAAAGGCTTAAGGTTGCCAATGACCCTTGTTGAACTGTTCGAGGATGGCGCCAACGGCCACATCTGAAGCGTCAGAAGTAAGAGCTAAAAGGCACTCAGTGCAAGGATGGACCAGCATTGCTGCATTAGGCAAAGCAGTTTTACCTTTTAGGAACAACTGTTTCATCTCTTGTGACCACACTAGCTCTTGTCGAGGCTTGGATGACTTTAGTGCCCCGTAAAGAGGACCTAGGGTGGCAGCAATGTTAGGCAAAAAACGGTGGTAAAAGTTAATCATACCTAAAAACTCTTGTAGTCCTTTCACAGTTGATGGTTGAGGGAATGTTTGGATGACTTTAACCTTGGCTTGTGTTGGACTAGATCCTTTCTTTGATACTTTGTGCCCCAAGATTTCCAGGGAAGTGACACCGAAAAGACATTTTTCAAGCCGAATTACAAGTCCATGATCTATCAAACGTCTAAACACAGCTTTTAAGTCATCCAGGTGTTCCTTTTCTGTCGAACTTGCTATGAGGATGTCGTCAAGATAAACAAAAGCTGAATCAATGTTCTGAAGGACAGAATCCATAAGTCTTTGAAACGTTTGGGCAGCACTTTTTAAGCCGAAAGGCATCCGCAAAAATTCCCACAGACCAAACGGAGTGATCACTGCTGTCTTAGGAATGTCTTCAGGGGCGACTGGAATCTGATGATAGCCACAAACTAGGTCGATTTTCGAGAAGATAGTCTTTCCTTTAAGGCGGGCCGAGAAGTCATGGATATGGGGAACAGATACCAATCTGGCACGGTGACATCTTTTCATTTTCTGTAATAGCCGCATGGGCGCCAGCCACCGTTTGATTTGGATACCATATGGAGAGGAGATGCCCATGGGCTGCTTGATTTCCTAATAATGCCCATCTTTTCTATCTCAGAAAACTCCTTTTTGGCTATTGCTAGTCTGTCTGGAGCAAGGCGAAGAGCTCGAGTGAAGACAGGATGGTCTTTAGTTGGGATGAAGTGATGTACACCATGTCTAACCTCCGCAGTTGAAAATGTTGGTTTCAGCAGATCAGGGAATTCATTTAAGAGCTTTCGGAACTTATTACTTGAAGGCTCGACATGCGCGAGGTTGGTTGGTGTAACTGCACTGACATGGCAGGGAATGCCTGAAAATGTGTCTGCTTCTATCAGGCGACGATTCCTCATGTCGACAAGCAACTTGTGTTTTCGTAAAAAATCAGCGCCAAGGAGCGGCGGCTGACATCTGCTGTGATGAGCCGAGCTTGGAAATTGCGTGAACCAAAACGAAGACAAACGACGCGAGTACCATAAGTCGTTATGGTAGAACCATTGGCAGCTTGTTAAGGAGGTCCTCTGGATCCTGTTTTCTTGTCTAGTTTAGACGCTGCAGTAACAGAAACTTGAGCTCCTGTGTCAACTAGAAACCACCTTTTAGAAATACTGTCTGTGACAAAAAGCTGCATATGTTTGTGGTTCTCTGAAGTTGAAACGGCACAATGTAGCGCTTTGGCGTTTCTCTCCCTGTGATTATGTGTAAAACTTGAATAATGTTTGCAGGTGCGGTCACAGCGTTGTGCTTTCGACCAAAACTGTCTGTGAAACCAGCAAACTGAGCTCACCTCAGCCAATTCGCTCAAATTACACTCTGGACTGAGTAAGGCCAGAATTCTGTCTGCTTCATGCGACAACATTCTTAAATCTGTTTTTGGTGAGTTTGCTAGGGGAACACGAACTTTTTCCGGTAGTTGTCGAAAAAATATCTGTTTAAAATTAAAACCCTAAGAGGGCAAGCATTGAGTCCATGAGTTCTGAGGGCTTTCTATCGCCTAATCCGCTAAGGTCTAATAACATATTAGCCCTTTCTGTTTCTGAAAGCCCCAAAGTCGAACATAAAAATGATTTAAGGGCCTCATATTTGTTGGTTAGAGGTGGAGAGGCGATCACTGGCAAAGCTCTAGATGCTGTTTGTGAGTCTAGAGCAGCTACAACATGAAAGTATCTCGTGTCATCAGATTATAGGTTGCGTAAGGCAAACTGTGCTTTGGTTTGCGCTACCCATGCCAACAGGCACGTCGTCCAAAAAGTTTGAAGTTTAAATGCTACTGCCTCCATAGACATAATGAAATGAAATGTTGGAGGCTTAAAACTAGATCTAAAAAAATCCAGATCAACTATCACCTCAGGGTCACCAGTGTAGCACTTATCCAATTAATAAGAAACACAGTCTGAACCTTTGGGTTTCTGGTTTTATTGAATTATTAAAGTATCATCCGACTGTGTCGAGATATAAGTCTGAACTGAGAAAGTTAGCTCTTGGTCTCCTCAACGCCTCTGTGGTGAGCTCTCTTCACAACCTCGGATGTACACATTCGTCACGGGTTAGTCTTTATCATTGTCCAAGATTTAATAGTCCGAACGCCACAACACCTTCTATCCAATCACTTTTGGATTTCCCCAGAGAAATAAAGGAAAAAAATGCAGCTGTAAGAAAATAAAAATCTAAAGTGCAATTAAATTTTGTAATTATCTAACAATGAGGTTTGGATTTTTACACTTTTTCAATTTGCTTTTTCCTAATTTCTCTTTTTAAAAAAAAATTTTATTTCAGTAATAATTTGAAAGTATCTCACTTTTTTCTCCTGGATTTTTATAATAATCTATTGCACTATAAAATCATATATTTTTATCCCTCATGCATATTAGTCATTCTTATTTCCACTAAAGTTTAACTAATGAAAAAGAACCTAGGCTTTGATAAGCATAACAAACCTTATATGTGTCTAGAACTTTCTCAGACTCCTCTTTCATACGCTCAATGTCCTCTCTGAGCTCTTCAATTTCTCTTTGAGCAATGTCACACTTTTGCTCTGCATTGAGCTTCATTGACCTGTCAAGAGTGTGTGATTTTGACTTGGACCGTTTCCTGTTGTGGCCTTTCTCATCTCTTATCCCAAGGCCAGGTGTGGAAGCCAGCGAACCAGTCCCAGTATCTCTTGGTTCAACTCGGTTGAGAAATTTCTCAAACATGTTGGTCTCTGCTGCAAGTACTTCATTGGCTCGTCTGAGTAATTATAAATGAATGAGATTAAACAATGCAGATGAGTTCAACTGTGGGATAGGTACCTTTGGTTTATTGATAAAACAATGATAATAGTATTTCATAGTTAATAGTTTTAGTAATCGCTTTATTTCTTCTTTAATTCCCATTATTACTTCTTTAAGTCCAACGTTCTCGTCATTAAGTCTTGAAGTAAAGGCATAAAGTTTTACTCAATGATCCCCTGCAGTCATGAGTCAACATGTGCAAGAGATGGAACAGAAACACTTGGGAAATCCCTGACGTCAAAACCCAATGAATCAGTTTAGTTGTGCATTAGATATGTCAGTAGGAAGATCATACCCACCTGAAGACAATGCCAGATTTGGCCCCAAGTCCCTATTCTTCCATAAGTGTCACCGATGACGCCCACAATTAAATTATGCATCATATACTAATTTTAGAGAAGAGTCCAACATGGAGTATGCTCTCCTTGTATTATATAACTTTACATTCGATCATCTAACGAACGACTGTCAGTTCAACCAACATCCAGAGGCAGTCTGCGCTGGCCCAAATATAATGTAGCATATTTAGTGATCTAGATCTGGTAGTATCTTTTTATTTAGATAATTCACTGCAGGTATCAATAAGATATTAAACCAAACTCGGGAGCAAATCCTCCAGTAATGAGTGAATAAATCTATACACACTGCATCCTGACTTCATTCTATGAGAACTGAAAAGATAGAAAGAGTGAAAGAAGACTTAACCATCCGTACAGGAATCCTAAGCTCTTTTATTGAGCATTGTAAGCCACCGGGCCTAACCCATCCCTCCACAAGAGCTTGCACAACTATTATTCACATCCAGTTTGAACCTTTGAGGCTCAAGTGCCAACAGTGCCTTTGCAACTGTGCTGGAAATGTTTGGCATTGGTAAGATTACAACCATGCTGTAAATGGTTGGCATTGGTTCTGCCTTGACACCCTAATTGTTTCTCACAAAATTTTTATTTTCAGTAAGTTTGTGGCAACCAATCAATCTAGTATATAAGAAACTTCCATCCCAGCCACCATGAATGAAAATTTTAAAAACCAAAAACATCTCTTAAACACAGTCTATGACATGGATAAGGAAATAATGACCATCAAGATTGTCAATGTGTATGCAAAAGGTATAAGAACACTATTCTTCCCTAGCATTGTAAAATCACTTTAATGGCAAAGGAAAATTGTGGACTGCAGCTGTCCTCTCCATGCCTTATGATTAGATCAAAAGTGCATATTCCTGTAAAACAAATGAACAGCTAAGCCCATATTGTCTCTATTCTGATGAAGAAGTTGAAATTGACTAAAAAATGGCAAATAAATGAGGATTGAGATTTCTTCTACAAGCATAGAAATTTGATTTTTCATGATTAAATGTCTGCATTTGTCTATGGAAGCCTGCGAGATCTGCCTTTATGGACCATCACAGAGAGTAAAATCTAGATTGGTTACCCTTGGTGGATTATAAAATGTAAAATTGAGGCAAAATTTTGAATACATGGTAATGTATGAGCACCCAAAACTGTGTTTTGTAGATCCCATTTTCTGTACTTGATAACAGTTTGGAATTAAATGAGTAGCTGTTATTATGAGGTTTTTAAATTAGTTTTTAGGCTTCATTATTAACGAGCAAAAACTATTTTGCAATAATAACATCTCTTATTGCTGTTTTACAGGTGAAATGCCAAATGCATCCCCAACTTTTTTTTTTTTTTTTTTTTTTGTTATATAGATCTGAACTAGATCTAGATTACGAAGTACGGGGACAAAGATAATTAAGTTTTAACGATTAGATCCAGATCAATTGTCATAGACTCTGTGGCTGTTAAGCAAAGGGGATACTCGTAAAAAAAGTTCTAGTATTTTCCAAAATGCGTAGAGAAATGGCATACTTTCCAAAGCTTACATTGTTTCTTCAACGAGATGATAAAGCTGATCATCCGTCAAATCATGTAAAGGGTCTTCTCCTGTGGCATCCGTATCAACGCTGTGGGCGTCCTCCATCTTGATTGTTTACAACCTCTTGTCGTCAGGGGAGCCGTTAAAAAGCTGAACTCATTTACATAAGGGAACGAAACGCAAGCAGCAACAGAGTTCAATACTTTGAAAACTGGGCATTAATAATATTGTTGAAAGCGATTCAAAACCCAGATCAAATTTTTTTCTCAGTTTATCATTGCATTGAGTTTTAAAAGTAATAAAGCCTGCTTCCAGATAAAAAAGGAAATGTATTGGTGTTATTCAGCTGAATTTTGGCTTTTCTAACGAGCGTTTTGGCCATTATAATAAGCATACAAAACAGTGTATTGACCTAAAAACAATCACCAGATGGAATTGTAATATTTCTACAAACTTTACGTTCAAATGAATTGAAAAGCTCGCAACAAGATAAGGCTAATGACTGGTTAATAAACTTAGTTTAGATCTAACCACACACCAAAAAATGGTCAGTTCGGATTACATCACCTCACTTTACTTGAGCTTTCCATAGATACAGAACATGAAAAGAATGCATTCATGCATTCACTAAGAGCGAGAATTAGCGTTAGAGAGAGAGAGAGAGAGAGAGAGAGAGAGAGAGAGAGAGAGAGAGAGAGAGAGAGAGAGAGAGAGAGAGAGAGAGAGAGAGAGAGAGAGAGAGAGAGAGAAAAGGGGGTGGGTGTGGACAAGATTACATTAACAGGAAGGTATACACATTTGTTACCCTTGTAAAAGAAAAATAAATTGTGTTTGTGTGTTGGCATCAGGAATGCAAAATTTCACAAAAAGAAATGAAACAGTCTAATAAAGGTATGTTTTAGCAGAGACAGTCAAAACCTCAAGAAAAGGTTCTGTGGTCGAAATAATATCTAAGGATCTGAAGACAAAAGAAATAATAAGGAAATATGCATAATAGTAGAAGCAATCACAAACATAGATCTCAGGGCAGACAGATAGGTCGAAAAACGTAAAGACAAAAGAAAAGAACTGAGAAGAGGTACGCAAGTAGAGCTGCCTTCATCACCAATAGAAGATTCTGGCTGAGCGATGTCTCACAAATTGATTTGTCTGTTTGCTTGAATGGAGAGATAAGTTGCTTCGCTAAAAAAGACGGTGTCCATAAAAAATTATTTAACTGGAGTTGGCGAGGACATCTCAGCCACATGCTCTACATAGTCGAGGTTTTTTTTTTCAATTGGTAAAATCTCCATTTGACAGTTGCTGTTTCGCTAACTGTAAATACAAAAATGTTGGTTTTTTTCTCTCATTATGTAATCATAGAATGGAAAGAGCGATAGGTCACCGTTTATGGATCTCATTGGCAGGCGGCTTAAAGATGTAAAAGTATTATATAACACAATTGAAAGATAGTGGATGGAAGAAGAAGCATGAAAAATAACATAAAAATTGAAATAAATAGAACTAAATAATTATTTCGTAAAAAAACAATCGGAACAAAGATTTTATACATAAACTAGCAGGACTAACAGATTACAGAAAGGAAGTTTTAATTAAGCTTTTTTTTTTTAATCACCATTATCATAAACACCACAAACACGACCACCCTCCTCACCATCATCATCTTTATCATCATAACAACAATAACCACTACCATCACCACCGTCAACACCCCCTCCTCCTAATCAGCATTATCGACATTATCACAACAATATCGCTATCATCATTATCTTCAACAGCAGCAGCATCACCATCAAAGGTATTTGCAAAATCTCTTACAATTATGATGATGATGATGATGATGATGATGATATAATAATAATAATAATAATAATAATAATAATAATAATAATAATAATAATAATAATAATAATAATAATAATAATAATAATAATAATAATAATAATAATAATAATAATAATAATAATAATAATAATAATAATAATAATAATAGTGAAGATGAAAATGATGACGTGACATCCTGTATCTTGCACTATTTTGAATGCTAATCGTATTCACCTCGAAGGGTATATACATGTGTCTCTGTTTTCTTTTTTCCTGTGCGTTATCTACAAAGTCATCTAGAATGTCTCAATCTACAATAAATCCGTCTTTCATAATTGCTTTTATCAGTTTGTCCTGTTTTGTTTCAATTAAAAAAAAAATACACCACCAGACACCAAAAGTAACAACAATAATGATATACTGTCATTATTTGCAAGAAAGTATTATTGATATTCATATAAACCTCATTTCCGTAAGAATCATGAAAGAGGTTTAAGTTACTTTGTGATGTGTTCTAGCTTCAAGAAAGTTTATTATTCATGAAGAAGAGGAGAAGTAGATCAACAAAAGTGATCGACCTTAGACTTGGACTTTTATCCTTAATTGGAGAAATCTAATAGTATTTGTATCGAAAACTGAGAGCAACAAACAACCATTAAGGACAAGGCACTGGCTTTTACAAAAACTGTATTATACTACTTTACAGTGTACTGGCTGTTTTTTTTTTTTTTTTTACATTCTGATGGGGAATAAAGAAGGGGGAATAACGCTCACAGTCTTTCTCATCATTTTGATGGTGAAACCTCTGTGGTGAAACTTTATGTTGTGTAAACATCTATTACTAGGGGAGATGGTCGAAAGAAGAAGTTCCAACATTGTCGTGTATTTTTTTAACTTTACAGATTTTATATCTAGAGTAATTGTCAAGTAGATTTCTTTACGTCCAATAGTAAGATGCGGCTCTAGAAAGTAGAATTTTATTGAATTTGTCAGAAAACATTTTTTTATTAATACTAGATCTAGATCTAGATCTAAATATCTAGAATCTAGATCTAGATCTAGATCTATAAACTCGAAAAATACATTAGGCTGTCAAGTGTTAAAAATATAATTTATACAAATGATCTAAAGTGGCATCTATGTAAACTGTATCTACATTAGATCTATTCTCAAATCCTGAAAATGCATTTCCTTGATCTACCTGTAGAAATGCTACAATACATTGCTTTATTCCTTCCAATAAGTTCAATTGTGAATCTTGCACAGACCTGCAAACATTTGCTTGATGTGACGACCATCGATGCTATTTGGCAGCAACTTTGTTACAGGGGTAAATGATGCACTCCTTGAATTTTGTGGTCCCCATTGTTCATGTGGTGTTACACGCTCAAACTAAAGAACGCTAAAAGTATGAACTTGCAACAAAAAGAACATCACCATCATTCTCAGGATGCATTGATCGGCCTATAGATTATCTGGGGGCATTATCAATTGCATTAGCAGAGCTGCTAAGCAGTACGGAGAAAGTGAAATGCTTATAGTTATAGCAATCAAGCATAATTATTCTAAAATTACTGCTAATTTGGTTTGAATCATAAGTGGTCATACATGATATATCTCTTTTAACTTAAAATTACTTCATGGGATATCAAGACTTGGTTTTCTTCTCTCCCTTTGAAGAATTAAATACACAGTGCTCAAAAGGCTTCGTAAATTTTTTTTTCAGGAGAACTATGCATGTCTGGAATCTCTTTAGAAAAACTTAAAAAATAATGGGAACAATACTTTCCTATTTAGAATAACTTTTTTCCCTTGATATAGTTTACACAAGGTTTGGACAATTACTGCCACTGTGTTTTATCCCTTTTGATTTATTTTTTTTATGGGAGTGGGGATTGGTTGTTTTTCTGGAAGGACTTCCAAATGGGCACGATTCCTCTATTAAACTAAAGAGAACTTCTAAGAAATGGAGGACTAATGAGCTTACAATACTTTCGATTCAGATTTTCAACAGGCCAATATTTGCCATATAGTACTTATTAATGCCGCAAGTAAGTGTAGATCATATTCTAACAACGGATTACGAATAAAAATAAATTCTAGGGCATCACATATTCTATTTCATATCTTGATACTAAACCAAAGTACCCAATCATAAGACCTACTGTTTTTTGTTGTTTAGATTTATTTGAACTGAACTTATTTTTATTTCAAATCAACAATGAAATTACAATATAGTGCAATGCAGAACAGATCCCTAAATAAATTTCAAATTGTTTGGGGAAGTCTTGATATGCATATCCATGTAACTTTAATGCAAACCATCAATATTGTAATTCTTTGTTAGCAGGCCTGCCAAAACAGCAGTTGCAACGACTACAAAATCTTCAAAACAATGCTGCTAGATTAATTACCTTAAAGCGTAAGAGAGATCATGTTACGCCAATGTTGATAGAGCTGCACTGGTTGAACATAAATGATCGTATCTGCTACAAGATCTGTCTTTTTTGTTTTAAGTGCCTGAACAACATGGCACCAGAATACCTAACTGGCATGTTAAGAGTTTACACACCATCACGGTCGTTACGATCTGCTAACGACCGAACAACTCTTGTCAAACCACATAAAAACTATGTTGCCTACGGCAAGCAATCATTTTCTTGTGTAGCACCAACCATGTGGAATCGGCTCCCCAGATATATCAGAGAGTCTGATTCCATAGAGACCTTTAAAAGGCAGCTTAAACACCATTTATTCACCACAACGTATTCCCGGCAGTAGATGATGTTTTACTTGTATCATATTCTTAAGCACATGTATGTTATGCATGTTATTTTTTATATAATATGTATGTTATTCTTTATGCTATGTACGTCATTCTGTATGTTATGTATGTATGTTCAGGCCGTCTAGCCTGCTTCTATCTTATTCTTTTTCTTGTAAAGCGCATAGAGCATTTTAATCATTTGGATATGCGCTATATAAATGCACTTCATTATTATTATTATTATTATTATTATTATTATTATTAATATACAGGTATTTCCCTTATTTGTTGATGTAAATTATAAAAATCATACACATGGGCATACATTAGCATCAAAAGAGAGAAAGGAAATCAAAATTTATGTTGTTTTTTTTTTTTTATATTTTAGTTGTTAATATGATATAATCTTGTCTAGACATGTTTAAATTCTGTGTTCAAAACCTTTAAAAAGATTTGCCTATACTCATACTTGTCCATGTATATATATATATATATATATATATATATATATATATATATATATATATATATATATATATATATATATATATATATATATATATATATATATATATATATATATATATATATATATATATATATATATATATATATATATATATATATATATATATATATATATATATATATATATATATATATATATATATATATATATATATATATATATATATATATATATATATATATATATATATATATATATATATATATATATATATATATATATATATATATATATATATATATATATATATATATATATATATATATATATATATATACTCGCGCGTCTCTCTCTCTCTCTCTCTCTCTCTCTCTCTCTCTCTCTCTCTCTCTCTCTCTCTCTCTCTCTCTCTCTCTCTCTCTCTCTCTCTCTCTCTCTCTCTCTCTCTCTCTCTCTCTCTCTCTCTCTCTCTCTCTCTCTCTCTCTCTCTCTCTCTCTCTCTCTCTCTCTCTCTCTCTCTCTCTCTCTCTCTCTCTCTCTCTCTCTCTCTCTCTCTCTCTCTCTCTCTCTCTCTCTCTCTCTCTCTCTCTCTCTCTCTCTCTCTCTCTCTCTCTCTCTCTCTCTCTCTCTCTCTCTCTCTCTCTCTCTCTCTCTCTCTCTCTCTCTCTCTCTCTCTCTCTCTCTCTCTCTCTCTCTCTCTCTCTCTCTCTCTCTCTCTCTCTCTCTCTCTCTCTCTCTCTCTCTCTCTCTCTCTCTCTCTCTCTCTCTCTCTCTCTCTCTCTCTCTCTCTCTCTCTCTCTCTCTCTCTCTCTCTCTCTCTCTCTCTCTCTCTCTCTCTCTCTCTCTCTCTCTCTCTCTCTCTCTCTCTCTCTCTCTCTCTCTCTCTCTCTCTCTCTCTCTCTCTCTCTCTCTCTCTCTCTCTCTCTTTTAATTTGAACATTTGTTTTGATCTGATTTTAATTTTAAATCTATGACTGTTTGCCTGGGCACTTGCCTGTCTAGCGGTCTCTCACTCCTTCTAGTCATCGGTAGGCCTATTTTATATCTCTGTGTATGTGTGTGTGTGTGTGTGTAAAACTTCATTGATTCCTGTCATGGTTTACCAATCATTTGAATAACATATATCATTTTTTTCCATTCCAATTTATTTCTCTTAATCTTCGAGGGTATGTTTTATTCTTTAGTTATCATACATGCACTATGTATATTCAGTCCTGATGATTGTGATACATAATTATGTGCAATTTAAAACATTTTTACAATTTTTGTTTCTAAAGGCTAGTGAAGAAATAATTGTTTGATCTAAAAAGAGAATTTTTATCGGGAAAAGGTTTAAAAGACTTCTCCATGGCCATATGACTTTATTTATTTTTCAGATTACCTAGTAGACTCAAAAGAAGGATGGACCCTAACTTTTAAGGAGATATACACAAAAGGTAATTCTACTCATAAATACACGTTAAAGACACATGCATCTATACAACATTTAAATCATTTAGCTGTTGAGAGACTGATATACAAATATGTGTGTGTGTGTGTGTTTGGAAAAAAAATGTCGAAGCAAATGAAGGTTTTGGGTTTGGAGCATGTAAAAATGATGGTGGTCGCATTTGTATGTTCAATGGATTTTTCAATTCCTAGGGGTATAACTCAGGTAGCTTTTAAGGCCAAGTTTTAGCCATGCAACAGATTGAGTAGTCTCATTATGCAGAGATCATAGAAATCTGACTGTTGACATTTCTTGACAATGACATTTGAGATTACTCCCTCAAAATAAAACAACCTGAATAAATGCTTTATCATGTATAAAGCAAAATATCTTAAGGAAAAAAGGGTTATGTTTTAAATGCAATACTGAAGTACAACTGAAGGTGTTCTTTTTCATTTCTAAAAATAGTAAACTGGCTCAAAGATTCCATTCCAATTCTTTTAAAACTTTCTTAGTACAAAACATGCATTGATTTGGTTTGATAAGCAATCAGATGATATCCTGTACGAAGTATTGTATTGATAAAATACATAATTTCAACAATAAAAATATGATCTGGTTCAATCATATGAGTTTTAAAGATCATTAAAGAGAAATGAAGGATATTTGTATTGAACAATTTTTTTTTATTCTTAGTCTTTTTAAAATTGTGTTAGAAATTTATGCTTTATATTATGAAGATCATACATTGTATGTGAAGATCATAAATTGTACATTTATTGAAATCGTCACTCAATATCATGTGATCAGTCCTTAAGAAGTTAAAGGTGGATATTTGAATTTATGAAATACATGTAGTTTTAATAGTAATATAATCTCTTGTTAAAAGAAAAAAAAATGGTTTGTACTAAAAGGATGTTTTTTATTGAGGGATTTTATTATTTAGAGTTAGAATATTCAATTGTCCTTGAAATCCAAGTAGCATAAGAGGGTTGATCTCTTTAAGTTATATTAAAGGGTACTATCATGTTTTCAAGACATTGTAAAATATACTATCTCTTTGGAATAGAGAATGACAATCATTACATCTAATTTTTACCCTAAATAGTCTTAGGAAAAGCATAAAATTATCAAACTTTACAGTATCTGAGGCAGATTGTCTAACATACTTTCTTTCGAATGGATCATTTTTTTGTTTGAAATAGCCATTTTGAGAATTCTTTTAGAGCAGTTTGGGTGGATTTATCATATAGCTGATTATTTTTAATTTTTATTAATTACCTTGGAATTTAATGGGCAGTAAAGATATCTTTTGAATTCTCTCTTGTATATATGGGTTGGGAAAGGTCATATTTATTATGTTCCTCTTATTCAAAGAAATTATTTCCCTCGTTTAACTGTTGTGGGTTTTTTTTTTTTCTTTTTTTTTTAGTTATTTATTTTTTAAAAGCACTTATGATAAAAAATGGCACAGAAAGGAAAGCATGCAAAAGATTTATATTTTGTTGACATGTACAAGTCCATAGAATTTGTTTTATTTTACTCAAATAGTAAAACTATTTAACTCTTAAAAAGTTACCAATCTGATTTTTTTTTTCATTTTACTGTTTCTTAGTTTTCCAAGAAAGTCTGTTGGAAAAGGCACCTATGCAAAAAGAAAATGGCAAAATTCAAAGTGCTTTAGAACTTCAATCCATAAGATTAATATTTTGTTAGGTTGGGATGATTTATATTTTCTGTTATCTGCAATACATCCCTCCATTGAAGGACTTTGTCCTCCGTTCTTAACTCTGACACGTCATTTATGCATAGAAGATTTAATATACAGGGTTACAAGGTGACTAATGCTCTTAACAACTTAGACCTAAAATCCCATAATGTGCTCTAAACCAGCTCTGAAAAAACAGTTAAAAGTTGTTGACCATAAGAATTATTGGTAGATCTTGCTGTAAACTGTTTTGTATTTAAATTTTTCTTTAAACAATGTAAACTATTAAAATTATTGAGTCTTACCAGAGACCGGTATAAAAATGTTGTTATTAAACACCATATTAATATAAAATTTTGCTCTGTTTCATACAAACACTTCAAATAGTGCAATCCCTCTTTCATCTTCACAGTCTTACAGAAGTGTGGGTTTTTAGGCTGGAAACGATTGGCACTCCTACCTTATGGAGGCCTAGTATACGTTTCAGTAAGTCCCATTTTTTTTAATGTCACATAACAACTTTCGATTGAAAATTGAATTGTATATTAATTTCTGTCTTTCTTTTTTTTAATACTGCAATACATAACTGGTTTCAACACACATATATATATATATATATATATATATATATATATATATATATATATATATATATATATATATATATATATATATATATATATATATACATAACTTTATTTCCTTCTATTATTTTATTCAATAAGATAAAGCTACAAAAACTTGACCCCTACAATTCATGCTATATTCAATTTTGAAAAGTTATTTGTCGTCTACTTTATTGAATTTCATTGACTTCAGAGATGAAATACATTATTTCTTGCAACATAGTTTGCATGAAAATAATTTTTAATGTAGATTTAGCTCTTAAGTTTTAAATTTCAACAACTGTTAATGTCAAAGACTCTTCAAAAAGTTTACCAATGTAAAAGAAACCGCAGTATTATGGCTAAAATTTTATTATGCCTTTTTTAATTCATTTTTTTTTTGTTAAGAAAAGGGTTTTCACAATCTAGATTAATTGTAAATTCTAAAGCTGCTGGGACCTTTTTTTTTCTACTCCTCTTAAAAAGCTCTTTATTCAAGGCCTATTTTTTTTCTTTTTTGGGCCAATGAATTAAAAATATCTCACTTTCATTTGTTTTCAAACCCTGTCTCTAGTGGGGCAAGGGTGAGATTCAGGTATTCAGATATTATCCAGATGACTCTCCTGTGGACAGATTATATTATCATCTCATTTACTCAATTCAGTGGAACTCAGAGCAAAATGATTTACAAGTTCTTTGCCAACAATGTAAAGAAGGAGCTCAACCTGCACTTCTTACTCAGGTATGGTGAAACCTACATATATTTTTCATTCATTCATAAATATATCAGAAGGGTGTTCAAACAGTTTGAAACTTCAATCAATAAAATGATTGAGTTGGGCAAAGTCAATTAAATGTCAAACCCATGGAATTTAGAACTTAAAGCTTTCATTTAATTTTTAAATCTTATTTCATATGTTAGAAAAACAGTAGATACTTTGGAAAAGCTAATTAGTCAGGCATATGGTCTCATAGGATAAAGTCCTAATCATATAATAATACTGACAAATGATTTCCAAATGAATATATATTTATTCTTTTTCACAAGGGTTGTCGAAATATGGATGGGCCTAAATATCCAGTTATTTGTTGTGCTGCAGAGGATTGTCAGAAAATGCACTCACAATCTGTAAGCTTACTTCTTTCAGGTTTCTATATAATTATGGAAATGATTTTGAATATATGAAAGACCTCCTAAAATAGCAAGTAATCAGGACTAGAAATTTTTGTATTCGGATAATATGTGTAATACAATGAAAAAAAAAAAAAACAAAAAAAAAAAACAAGACTTAGAACTAGCTTTGTCAAAATTGTCTGCCTTGAAAACAATGGTATATACTTCCTTGTGCACATCAGACTGTTGCTTGAGGATTGTCATTTCGTCTTTGATTTCTTTTTAAATTGATAAATAACAATTTAGGCCATGGTTAAGCAACAATATTATGTGCACTGGTAAAAAGTCTTCATTTACTCGTTTCCACATTCCAGTAGTGACTAAAGACAATGCCGAATTGTTGATAAACTTAATTCATGAAGTAAATGTGCATACCAGTGCATCTGTTCAAGATCTGTTAGGCAGGTCAGTCCACCATGTAGACTTAAATTTAAGTTAATCTGTATGGTCAGAAGATTTTTATAAGGGAAGAAGTTTTATGCACTTTTCATAGTGAGTAGTAATTTAAAAACTCTTTAATTTTCATTCAGTCTTGATATGAAACTATAACATTATTTCAACCTGTTCTTGTTACCAAAGTGCTCTTTTTATGTGGAACCTTACCTCACACTTACCCAAACTCTCTCTCTCTCTCTCTCTCTCTCTCTCTCTCTCTCTCTCTCTCTCTCTCTCTCTCTCTCTCTCTCTCTCTCTCTCTCTCTCTCTCTCTCTCTCTCTCTCTCTCTCTCTCTCTCTCTCTCTCTCTCTCTCTCTCTCTCTCTCTCTCTCTCTCTCTCTCTCTCTCTCTCTCTCGCTTCTCTTCTCTTCTCTTCTCTTCTCTTCTCTTCTTTTTCTAGTGGAATTATTTCACTCAGACTATTTAGAAACAAGTAATGCAACAATCTAGATAAATCCATGTTGATTTCAGATGAAGCAATCAGAACAAAAGGGGTGTATCTGTATGAGTGTTCAGTCTTCAGAAATTCAAGCAATAGAATCAAATGCAATCATTAATGCATAAGTTTTTTGAAAATACAAAATGGCTGCAAGATACTCAAACAATGCACATGGAATACATATATGTAAATGCACAGAACATCCTCTCTTAAAATTGTTAATAGCTTAAGACGTAAAAAAAAAATTGCATGTATATATGGTATTTGACAAAACCTTAGAATTAGTTTACTGAATTAATCTGATTTTTTTTTTTAAGTTTTGACATTTCATGGTTATTATTTTTTCTTTCAGAAAAATAACCAAGGCTATACACATAAAAGATTTAAGAAAGGCTTTGAAGATCACCCAGATGCCTTCAGTGCTTCTTTTAAGAAAGGGTAAAAAAAGATATTGAAGGGGATTTTTTTAGTTTTCGTTTCTTGAGAAGTCCAGTGTCATCTCAGTTCCCCAAAGAATCTTACACTGACGCAATCTTACTTTTGTAGAATAAAAGATTTTCATTTATGAGCTGATTTACTGTTATTGAATATTACTATTACTGTGAATTTCTTATTTTTACTGCATAAATATCTACATGATTATTAAACACCTTAAAGTTGAAGCTCTTGAGTGCAAGGGCATTATCCTCTTCTTTTTTTGTGCAAAGTGGAGAAAAAAAAAATTATAAGTTTATACAATTTGAGATTTCCAATTATATTTCAAGTGAACTATAGACCACCTCTGTAAAAAACGAAATTACTATATTGAGCATTCAATATTCTTTAAAACCCCAATGATCATAGAATGACTATGAATCCAAGCTGCTAAAGATAATTTTGAAAACAATATTGAACTATATTCATCTACTTAAATCTACTGGTTACCCTCCTGCACTCGAGTGAGTGTCAAGTATAGAGGCTTTTTTGTTGCTTTTTTTTTGTTTTTTGTTGCTTTTTTTATATTTCATCTAGCTATTTAATTAGAACACCAAGCCTTGTTTCATTACTGGATCCTGATTTATTTGTTAAAAAAGAGGCTAATGATGGGGCCTGAACAAAGAACAGCTTACAAATTGAGCTGAATTGCATTGAAATCGATTGATAACTTCAAGGTTTCTCTGTGGCTAACAAAACAATACGAGTGAGTTTTTCTTGACTCACATGAATATGTTTCTATAAGTGTGTGTGATTTTCAGTTTTCTAAAATTAATATTCCATCAGCAAGATATCCGAAAAGCTAATATATTTCTGGAGAAGATTTTCAATACAATACATTTTTTCATTTGCCTCTATGATAAAAGAGCATAATTAATTTTTTTTTAAAGTTTGAACATTCTATACTTTGGAAAATCTTTGTTTCTCTTTAGATACAACTGTCCAATGCTGCCATTTCCTCCTTGGAGTGAAGGTGACCAGGCTAAATGTCCTGTTCAACTTGGTCTATACACAGCGGACTATGGCTCCCATGGAGTGGAAATTTTACACGTGCATTTTTCAGTGGATAAACCAAACAATCTCCTTGCACTGAAAATTACAGTAAGTTTGTGTAAACATGTTTATCGATTGCAATTTGTTACAGGTTTTGCCAGTAAATCTTTTACATTTCTTCACTCCTGAACAAAACTATGACTGTTTTGTCCGGCGAGAAATATCTTATCTTCAGGTTTATTTGGTGTTACTGCATTGCATGAAAACTTCTTTAAAGGGCATATGTGTTTCCCATTAAGCTCTAAGGGCTTGAAAAAGAGCTTTTAAAAAAATTATTTTGGGTGGAGTACAATTACAAAAACCATTCAAATTACCTTAAAATAATTTTTAAAAATTTGAAAATATAACTGATGGTTACATACTAAGTGAAATGTTTTAATTTGATCTAAGGGTCTGACTCACTTCCTCACGTTTTGTAAGTGTGTAATTTTCAGCTAACAGGTCGACTTAGTTCCAGTTGGGTTTAAAGCCTAAAAACTTAGTCTTGTCTGCTGAACAGAATTTGCACTGTAAGAAAAGTATCCTTGAATGTGTGTGTTCTGGATTCTACTTGAATCTCTCTCTTAGTTCTAGCATAATGATAATTTGATTACTCTTCGTTTACCCTATTCTGATCTGATCATATATATATAAAACATGTTACACACAGTAAAGATAATTTCCTGCGTGACTACCTTTGTACTGATTGTTTGCTATTCTATAGCGCATTACACATTGTGTTCTACGGAGAATATTCCTGCATGAATTATGAAACTCTTTATTCTAGATAAATCATCAAATTTGGCATAAATAAGAGACAAAATCTTTATTTAGTCAGTCAATCTCTAGCCAGACAATCAATAGAATCAGTAGTGAGTCAACCTCTTTAGTCAACCTTTCGTTTTATGAAACTCAACCTTGAGTCAAGTAAACAGCATTGAATTTTATTGTTTAGATTAAACAGTTTGCAATTCCTACAAGCGAACTTCAGCCTTATTTTTTTCAGAAGAGTTGTATGATTGGCTGTGTATATTTCATACCCATCGACAAACAGAGTCAAACAGATTACCTAATCTGTTACACTACAATTTGTCTTGCTTTTGCACCAGTGTTGATTTAATGTTACTGCTTTGTAGAGTATGATGTATCTGAATACAAATCAAAAAGAAACTTATTTTGTGAGTGGTGCTGCCAAGAACTTACTAAAAGCCAATATGACACAGTGATATTAGTGACTCTGAGTTGGATTTGATTGCACCAGCCATTCTTTGCTTCAATATACCTTTTAAAGCTTGGCTTCATGAGCTGACTTGCTAAACAGTGTCTGTTATGATTCTATATTTCTGTATCACTGTTGTCGAGCAAATTATGTAACTTTTAAGCTAATCACTTAGGATTGTTTAAAAAGTAGTTGTATTTTATGGCTTGTTTGAGTCATATTATTTTTGCATTTTTGGTAGATTTCACATAGTTATCTAACATGTTCTAGAAGAAGAGAGAACAACAAAAGTTCAAATTAACCTCTAACTGTTGTAACATGAAATACTATCTAATAATTGGAATGGCTTTTTGAAGCTCAGCCTTATAAGACCAACCTTACTTTGTTTTTTCAATGATACTGCCTGCTTCATAAGTTAGATGCCAGCAGTGGTATAAGTGTCTAGAATATTTTATAAAATGTTGAACATTTGAGTAAAAGTTAAAATCAAATATCAGACTGTTGGTAACAATACAAAACGATGAATGATTAGATTTTACCTCTTTAAATCACAGCCTTGCACAGCTGAGTCTATATCAAGTTTTTTTAATGACACACTTCTCTGACTGATAGATCAATATTTACCACCTTCGAAGCCAGAACTTTTAGTACTGAGAGTGCTAATGGAAATTGTTGTCCAATTTACAATGATAGCTAAGCTTTGGAATTTGCATTTACATTGCATTGCTCTTATGTACATTGATCTTTTGTGAAGGAGAGAGGGGTTAAGACTGAGAGAGTATGTTGAATAATGATCAACAACAAATTTGTTAAATGAAGTAAGCCATTGAAAGCCATCTCTGTTGTGAGAACCAAATAATTGGTGGAGAAAAGTTTTATTACTTATACAGGTTACAGTTGAGGAACTTCCATTTATGGCAAAAAAAAAAGTATGAAGAGAACATTAGATAAGTTTAACTAACAGTAACAGTGCGAGATAGTATTTTTTTTTGTTTTTTTTTTCTGGTGGGAAGGGGGGGGGGGTGTTAAATGTTATGCACTTTTTATTTTTGGAGATCATTAAGTGGGTAGTCATTTAATAGAATAGTGCCTCACCTGTCACACTTTTGAATGAATTTATAAAAGTAAGGGAAATCAGCTAAGTTAGAAATCCTTTTAGACTGGTTGCAATGCGGGAATTTATAGCTCACCATTTATTTACCTTCATGTCCTGCATGTTTAAAAAAAATAAATTAAGGGACATGATTTTTCCAAAATAAGCTAAAAGATTTTTTTATCCACGCATTTCTAAAATCGTGGGAAATTTTTCAACTGGGTCAACATTCAACATTCTGTCTATTTTAATTTATATGAGAAAAGATTAAGTCAATATAATATATAAATATATATGTATATATTAATATATAGTCAACTACGGTTAAGTTGATGTAACTGGGGGATTTATGACATCGTGATACAACCGTCAGATCAACGCAACCCTAGGATAAAATCTAGGGGCTTTTTACAAAAGATGGAAGTTTAGATTATTTTTGATGAGTCTGAATTTTACACGTTGCTGTATCCTTGTGAAGATAAAAGTGAAGGGAATGTGCAGAGGCAGCTGACTTTGTTTCATTTGTAGATCTATCTAAAGTTTGTCAGGATGTTGAGCTAAGAAAAAAAAAAGAAGAAAGAAAAGAAACACTCAGCCGGTAATCCAACCATGATAAAAATTGCTTTTATATTGAAAGTGGAAATACATTGCTGTACATTCGACATTGAAAATTGATTATGTTTACTTGAGACTATCATAATAATGGGCATACACGCTCACACACATGAATTTTGCGCGCTGTGCCCATCCCCTCCCAGCAGCAGACCACGCAATGCCATCACTTTCACCATTCTTCAATACAAAAGTGGGTGTACAGTGTGCATTTTTTTCCTGCCACCAAAATTCTTGTCGGTGGTCTAGATCTAGATTTCGCACTAGATCTACCTAGCTGACTTTATTTTACTCAGTGAATGCGTGTGCGCATGCACACTGAACTATGACTGAGGTGTGGCCGTGGTGCCTGGCTCTAGTCACTGACCAGCCCCATCATACTCATAGGCCGTTTTACAATCTGTGTACTGCCAACGTAACAATGGGGTTGGGTTGCATAGATCTCTGTGATGCGAGTAGGGATTATGCTACATATCATTAGCTCTGAGCAATCAAGTGGGCGGGACTAAAAATATTCAAACATGCTTAGACCAATGGTACTTGAGCCACTACAGGGTAACTTTTCACTACCGCTTGCTGTTGGCACCATCCCTTCCCAGTTATGCACAGTATTGTACAGGTACATTAAGCGCTGCCGGGAAAGGGTAAAGATCTTTGATGAGCCACGAGTGAAAGTTAACGTGAACACAACCGTTTGATTTTAAAAGACAGATAATGCTGTGGGAAAAAAAAGTGCAATCAACACAGGCGTTTTAACGGTTACATCGAAGTCAATACATTCGTTTATTTTAATAGACAGATAGAGGGGCTGGTTCAGGTTCCAGCAAATGAAATCAACATTTATGTCGAAGATCAACACAAGTGTAGTCCACTGTATATCTTTATTTTGCTTGGTATATTTCTTCATCTTCCTTTAAGTGAGTTGTAGCCACTTTTCACTCTTTTCTTGAATCTTTTAGATTATCTATGAAGGTGTTATATTTGTGGTACATAAAACTAGATCTCATCTTTTTCTTCCTTTAGTCACTTGCACCAAGTATTAATAAATTTCCTGAATCTTTTTTACAGCACAGTTATAATTTTAGGTTAGATCCTCATTGCTTTAAATCAAACATCAGACTGTCTTCTAAAAGCTCTTATTAGTACATTTTGTTTATCAACTTTATATGGAAATGATTTTTTTACCATTGATTATTATCTTTATAATCCATAATCTCATGTGCACTTATTTGGGCTATCTTTATTTCTTTTTCCTACCCTTTACATCCAGGGTGACCGCAATGTGCCAGCTGGCTACACGAGTCTGACTGTTTTTCTGGATAAACCCATTGTTTTGACTCTTGCTGACCAAGAGACGGTCTTTGATATGCTTACTGCTGATGCTGCTAGGGATGAGGAGGCTTATGCTCAACTCATGGCCTCTCGTGGAGAAGGTGAAGAAGGACCAGATTTGAGACAACCTTTTGCTGTACCCTTGGATTGCGTCGATCGTGGCACTGAACCTCACAGTACTTGCATGGCCAGGTAATCAGACTTAAATAAATTAAACTATATGACATTATGTCCAATAATTTTTTTTATATTTTTTAATGAATTTTATTATACAATCTATTTTTTTTTAAAGAGTAGGGCACACTGTGGAGATTTTCAACACAAACTAGAATGCTGAATCGTAATACAAGGAGACTTTTGAAGACTGAGATAGGATTTTTTTTTTCTTTCGATGATATGAGTAGCTGTAAATCTGTCTTTAAAGTGAGTCCACCTATGATATCTCAATTTATATGTCCTTTATTCTTGCATCATACCAGAGAATGCTTAATTGAGACATTCTGCAACAGCTATAATAATTCAGCCCATTTCTTTTTTTTTTGTTTTTTGCTTAACTGATATTTTCGAACCTTATACACATTTCTATGTATTCTTTTTTAATCATTATGAAATCTTCTTAAAAATTAATATGATATGAGTGTTTGAGAGTATGAAGAGTTGAGGCAAAAAGTAGTTAACAACCTTTTAATTAATTTTTTGGATTATTAGAAATGCTAGATGAGATAGCTACTTTGTTTGCATTCTTGTCAATATTTCTCTCAAAATCTGATTATCCAGCATCACATACTAAGAAATTAAAGGAAAATACCAAAGGTGTTAAAAAAAATTATGATTCTGCTGGGGTTTGTTTGTTTGTTTGTTTTTTTTGGGGGAGGCATTAGAACAAGTCAAATTAGTAAAACCCCTCAAGCCACAATAAAATTAATATACTTCTAAATAATATGCATAATAAGGAAGCATTTACATCTTCCAAAGAAAAACTGTAACTGAAAATAATGAAGATCCATATTATATAGCTTCTCCATATCTTATCATTATTACTTTGAACCTAGGCTTACAGTATAATTATTAGCAGCTATTGATACCCTATTTTCGTCAGGTACTTGGGGCAAGGACGAATAGCAGGAACTTACTATGTGCACCCAGCTGTATGCCGATGCCATTTTATCAAGTTTAGTGACACTAAGTTTGGAGTTTTATGGTTAGACCTCAGGTCCTTTAGTGTTTTCCATAAGGCAAAAGGATTACAGGTAGATTTCAAAACATAGAATCAAAAGCCTTCTTGTAAATGATTCATACAGTTATGTCAGTTTTATACACATGCAATTGTTATTTAAAGTCTAACAGTTGATATGATTTTTCTAAAATGCATTTTAACTTTTACATTTAAGATGGGCAAATGTTGAATTTTTTTTCATGCAATCGTGATTTTTTTTTTTTTACATTAAACTTAGTGCACACTTATTTCTGAAATAGACTATATTTTCTAAGAGAATTAAAGAATAACTTTTAGTGTAGGGATAGTAGTAGTATTTAAATAGAAGTGTCATTGGCAATGGCATATTAATGTAAGGAGTAAAAGTTGTAGCACTAGTGGTGGTAATGAGAGCAATAGTTCGGACTAGTAGTAACGTTAACAGCAAGAACAGCAACACTACATTTATTCAGTGCCTTTCATGAAAGCTTTTGTTTAATTATCAGTTAAGTTCATCTGCTTTTGTTGAAACATTTCTTTTGACAATGTTCTTTTCTCTATTATTTTTTTTTTTTCCCTCCAGCCCAATCATATTATCTAAGTTCCAATATTTTTTTATGAATCTGTATATCTGAGGTGAAACAACTTTTAAAGGTAATCCTAACGAGAGACAAGGAAATACATAAAAAAAATAACACGCTTTGTTTGCATCATTTTTTTTAATTTTATGGTAGTTTTAGAGAAAAGATCACCCTGTTAAGATACATGTAGATAATTAGGTCTCACCAGATGTTATTATTATCGTTTTGTTTTATAGCCATTTTTTTTTATTAAGGCTCTCACTTAATCATTTCAAAATTTACATGTTTTGATGCAATGATGGCATTACGGCAGTCTGAATATCTTTTCTCCAAGTCCTAATAGCACACCACATCAAATTCATCTCATATTTTAGATTATTAGAGTCCTGCTGTTTGTTTGATTACTAGCATCAGCAAATTTCAAATCCTTCATTAAGCTGAGTTATAATTGCACAGAAAGTTGGTGTGAGAGAAATGCAGGTGAATTTCTGATCCTAATGTAGTTGCAGGTGATAATATTGAACATGCAACCAGATAATATTTCTTTGCAAACAAGCTAAGCACCATTTCAACATGTCTTGTGTTACAGTGTCCTCTTGGGTAATTCAATAAGTTGAGTTGAGTGATCTTGGGTGTTCCACCTTTTTATAGTTCTAAAAATATTGATTGGATTTTATTACTTTCAAAAAGTCCTATCCTACATGGGTGGCAATTTTTTAAAATGTTTTTGTTAACTAGAAAACATTCAAACAGGCTTAGCCTTGTTAGAGAGAGAGAAATCAACTTCTGATGACCTCAAACCCAGAAATGGGGTATCTTTGTAAACAAATTTTGTTGCTTGACTTAAGAAAGAGTAGATTTGAGAAGATAACTATAGGTTTAGTAAATTATAGTAACTTTGAGTTTCTATTTTTTCGAGATACTTTACATAAAACAATGTTTCTCCATTTACTTTTTTTTTATGTTTAGTGTGACGCTAATCTGCAAACGTCATGGCTATTATTGTTGTGCTTGAACGGTGCTGTTACAACAAAACTAGTGAAGGGAAATTTTTCACCCTTATAAATTCGTAGATGGACTGGTTTGATAAGATAAGACACATCATCAATAGTCTAGGTTTTAACTGCATAACCTTTGTGTTTTCAGATCTCTGCACTCTATTTAGGCCTACTGTGCTAACTAGCACTCTAGATCATTTTTGTGCAATCAAATGATAGGCTAATTTTTTTCCCTTTATAGCTTTCCACTTCCCACAAACTGAAATAAAAAAGTTTAAGTGCAGCATGGCAAGAGATAGATCTTCACAAAGAATAAGTGGGTGTATGTATTGGTTTAGATCCCTGACTTTATCAATATGGTGGAGTCCATTCCACTTTAAACAATCCTATCCTTAGACTTTCTAGCAAAAAATTAAAGCTAATTGCAAGTTAAAATATAGACATCAATTTCTCTATAGTTGCTGGTGTACCTGGACCTAGAGTTAATACTTTGAAATAAATCCATATTATCTAGATTTAGAATACACCTTTCATTTAGATCTACATTAGTCTAGTAAAATAGGATAGCACATCTAACTCTAAGTTAGAATTCTTGTCTTGATATTCGGTACACACAATGTTCTGTATTTAGCAATCAGAGAAAAAAAAAATTTGACTTATTTTTGAAGAAACTGAGATCACTTGTAATTTTCTTTCAATTTGATGATGATTTACTTTCTGCACAGGTCAGGTTGTATTTTACTTTTCAGGTATGGCAAAAATGGCAAGTTCCCCATGCATATCTTTCTTTTTTTTTTTTTTTTTTTCTCATTTTGGATTAAAATACGGTGGAAAATCTTATGATCTGGATAATAAAGCTAAAATAACCCAGATAATTTTTTGTTCTCAGTAAGAAATAATGTTCTTTCAGTTTGATGGTAAATTTCATCATGAAGTTAGAATATATTTAGACTGGCTGCTGGGATGCTGCGTTGAGCTGGATTCTACTTTTGTTACATTTAACACAATTTCTATATATTTGTTGTCAAAAGAGAGTTTTATTTATTCAGGAATTTACATTACCAGTTGCATCTCATATTGCTTAATATAATATTATAGTTAATATATGTTAATGTAAGATATATTTACTATAAGTATTGATGAGAAAGTCCCAATGATCTATTTTTTAAAGGAATTAAAAAATTCAAAATATAATAATTATTTTTATTTCAGCATTTTAAGTTTCAAATGGTAATAAAATGATTAGTGAACTGATATTTTATAAGGGAAAAAAATCATGTATCACATATTTATATTGTAATATCAACGTATTTGTTGTTGTACACATTCATTTTTTCCCCTTTTTCCAAAAAAAAAAAACCATGTCATAATTTCGTTTTTAAAGGCATCATAAAACTTGTAGGGTTTAATATATTGTGTGCTATGGTTTTACTTGTCATACAAATTGCCTGTTGAAAAATGCACTAATGTAATCTGCAAAAGCAATAATTATGTAATGAAGTGTATTTATCAGTGTCATACATGAGGTAAAAACCAATGTTGATGCCAGCTTATTTTTTTCCAAACTTTTTAGGCTGTGATATTTTGGGAATTGATTTTATATTCTTCTCAAAAGGACTTCCAAGGATATGCTTGTGATAAAATCCATTTTACATAACTAAACTCGGAGATTGGTGTCCTTAGGATGGCATTTGTGTAAGGCAAGCCATGCCTTTTGCATATCTTCTCCTTTTTATAATTGCTCATTTATTGACATCTACATGATAATGAATGTACAAAGGGATCTACAAATATGTTTAAACTTTACTACCAAGAACTGAGAAGAGCCTGAAGTGATTCAACATTATTATCTTTTCTTTAATTTCATGTGAAGATCAATTTTGTGTGAATAACTTTCTAATTTTATTATTTTGTTCTTGAACTTGATTAAAATTGTCATGTTGCATTTGAAAGTTTTTTTCTTTCCCCTTAATTTTTTATGTTGTATGTTTATAAAATCTATGCAAAAATGGAATTCACAGGAAAAAAGATTTTTATATGGTTTAAACTTGCTACTCCCAGTTCATTTATGAGGTAATGGCAAATTCTATACTTCATTTATCCGGACTTCTTTAAAGATCTCAAACAACAAAATACTTTTGTACAACTGACTCGACTTTAAAGTTAAACTTTAAGAAAGGAGGCTCAATATTTTTGTGCCACGTGAATACTCATAAAGAAAGTTTAAAACAATGAGTTTCATTCACAATAATCTGAGATTAATTTGCCTCTGGTGCCTAAGAAGCAATGACTGTTGGCAATTAGCTCACTGTCCTACATACGGTGTTAACAGAATAGCTGCTCAAATATGAGAAACACGGAGAGGCCTTTCATTTAGATACAATGTATTTCAATATTAACAGCCAGTATTTCTCAGAGGGACATATTCTCAATGCAGGTGGCAAACATCGGTTTACTGGGAGGGTGTGGCCTAATTTCACATTGTGTTGCTTTTGAAAGCATTGAAGGTGATCATTTGAATAAATGAACTGGTTGTAGTCATGTGCAGGTTCTTTCACATTAGGTTTCTTTGTAGCTGGGTTGGTCTTTATGGTTTTAATTTTGTTAAAAACGTATGGTAGGAGCAGTAGAGCAGTATGTGGACTTCTTTTGTATCTGTGAAGCTAATGTATTTCAGGTTTTCATCTCCAAGTCAAATTAGTGTTGTTACCTTTTAAGATGTTCTAGAAGTCCTCTTCTGTGCTGTCTCATACTTCCACAATTTGGATTGTTTAAATGGGTGAAGAAATCTACTAAAGATTTCTTATGAATCAGTCTATTTAGGAGACACAACAGCTGCTAGTATCTAAGGAGCTTTGAAAGATAAAGTAACATGAAATAAGCTAATTTTAGCACCAATCATGATCCATAAAACAAAGTCCTTGGACCAATTATGAAGGTAGAGTCCAGAAGCCCCTGTCAGACAATGCAAACATAACAGAACCCACAAGCTCAACAGAGCAAAACAATATAAAGTCCCTCCCATCGGCTCCCACAATACTTACTTATGATCAAACACTCCCCAATTGCTACCCAAAATTAATAAGTATGCAAAAACTTCAATCAGAAAATTGTAGTATCATTCAATATCTTTGTATGAAGGGTTTAAAGTGAATACTTTTAGAAACAAAGATAGATTTGTCTGTTTATTAATTACATGTACAAAGCACACCTTAATATGTGATGTTAGTGAAGGAGAGCTTAAAAAGAAATTCCTAAACTGAAACGGCTTCTCTACTACAACTATACCAATGTTTACTACTGTAGTTAACAGCATCCTTCTCATACTGAGCCTCTGAGATAAAAAAAACGAGGAAATATAAAACCCAAAATTAAAATAACTTATAAACAGAGCAAGGAATATCCTTGATAAAAGAGAGTCTTAGCTAACACTGGCTTTCAACTAATCATAGTTTATAAGGCAGTTTACTTCTACATAACTCAATTTTTTAGTAAAGCTATAGACTTCAAATAAAGTGCAAAGTTATCAAATAATGTTGCAGAATTACATCAAATCAACACTGACGGTGTCATTGAAAAGGACCCCCCAATAAACCAGAATGATCTTGTTTTGTTATTTTTTGGTTACTGCCGCTGATCCTCACAAGAATGATTATGTTTGTACACATGGTAGCTAAAAGGGAAAAACTGAGTAAACAGCAGTACTGATATAAAATATCCTACCAAATTGAAGAAAAGGGTTTTTCAAAAAGCATCAAGAGAAAAACATTTTTTCATAGTAATGCTCCTTGAAACCAATCAGACAGTTTGAATGAGGTCACATGATTTGTTTTACTTCTCAACAAAACAGCTGACTCTAAGATCTGTGTGTTACTGCTTAAATTTTGACTACAGTCATTGTTTTATTTTTTAATTTGTCCTAAGGCTCTTTTATTTTCTTTAGTTACAATCCAAATAATTTAATAAGAGTACTGTTGTCATTGCTGTGATGTTTGCCCTCTGAGGTTTCTAGCCAACGCATGTCAGCAGAGAAACATACATTGGAAACCTCATAATTCGAATTGTAAGGGAATGGATTAAATCTTCGAATTAAGAGCATTCGAATTACAAAAATGGGTATAACAGAATTTAGGACTCATTGAGTGAGTGTGTAATGTGCCTGCCTGTCCCTCGTTGCCATCAGTATCAGTACAGTAATGCTACTAGAACTTAATTCTTAGTTTATCCGCTCCCTTCTCGCTTTGTTAGCGCACTGATCATCCTTTCTTGGGCATTGATTAGCATTGCTTGCTGTCGGAGAGATCCATGTAGTACTTTTGTGATGCCTTAAGGGGTGGTATCGACTTTGAATTAAGAGATGCGAGTCAGAAAGACTTCAAAATACGAGTCTGATTCTAACAAAGTCAAAGAGAAAAAAAAACCTATCATCTTGCAAAATTCAGTTTATGAGAAATTCGAATAATCAGACTTGGTTTTTTTTTAGGTTTCCACTGTAGTAGGTAAAGCAGGAAAAAATGATTCATTTTGATAATATTAAATCTATTAACTTGCATGGGTTATGCAATGCAATAAGTTCTGGTTAAAGATAGTAGGGTGAATTAAAACGAAAAAAAAAATGCTAGGTTTATAAGAGAATGGCAGTCATTAAGATAGTAAGAAGCAATGGATGATCAATACATAGTCTACACCCAACTATAAAGGAGTAAAGATAAAAGCACAAAATATCGCATGCTGGCTTTCATTTCATCACATTGTCACCATCCAAAGTGATACACTTGTCATATCTTCCTTTGACTTCAAAAGACCAAAGTAAATGTCATGAGCTTCCAACCATGTCTTTGCTTCACCAGAAACATGTTTTTCGTCCTCGTATCTTGTTTGTTTCAGTTCTTTTCAATGCAGGGAATAGAAAAAAAAAATTTGATGGAGCTAAATCAAGTGAGTAAGCAAGATGAGATAGGGACAATTTCATCAATTCAGGCGGTTTTTTGCAGACTGCACTCTATTTTTTAAATTTTAGTCTAATTGCTTGCAAACCTCATGTGTACAATCCTTAATGTGATACAGTATCATATTAACTTGTTTTCAAACCTTGACAAATACATTGAGTCTAACTTATGTCAAAGTGATAAACTTACTTTGACTTGACGTCAATATTTTTTCTCTATTATTATGGCTCTTTAGACCACACACTTTTGAGAGATGTCTGACGGAAAATAATATTTTTTATTGATGCTTTTTTCCCTAGTAACTTACTGAAAATTTCACCATTCTTTAACAACCGGCATTTACATATAAAGACATGAACAATTTGCAATTTCGTAATGGCTGAATTACATTTTATTAGAAACATTCTTCTGTGCATATGTCGTTATTGGCATTTTATAGAGATCAATATGTGTCGGAAGAAAAATTGAGGAAACTCATTTTCTGGATAGTACATAAGGTGACGAAAGTACTAATTCAACATATCCAAAAGAAAGAAAGAAATCCTGGAACAAAAACTAAAAATAAACCTAAAAAATTAATAAAAACCACTTATCCCAGATCAGGTGCACACAACTCTTGATCAAGATCCCTTTGATGCAACATACTGAATGTAAATTACTTAGTAACTGATCTTTACGTAATTAAATATAGGTTGCTATGCTATTTAAAAAATAAACAGTTTTTCCAAAAAGTCTTACATCATTTGAGATCTTCTCCCTATTTATTATTCACTTTTTGTATGTGATTGAATCAAAGAAAGGAGGGAGATAATAGAAAAAATGATGATAATTGATATATTTCAAAGTCTGCTTTTACAAGGTCTGTAATATTAACATCTTTCTTTGTATTTCAAAAGAAAATGAACTATAATAGATATAGATCAATGAATCTAATAATCATTCATTTCCTGTGTTTTCAAGAACGATTGTATGTCATTTAAACATTTTTAACACCAAAAATTATCTTTATTGTAATCAGTTAATTTTATCTGTAGACTGACATAATCTAAAACATTTATTATAGGAATGTATATAGGCCTGTGTAAAATTACATAATTTTCAAAGTAATGCAATTTCATTCATTTCCCTTCTCAGAAATTGTTCACAAATAAGTCTTGAAAATCATTATATGATTATTTATAATGCATAGAGAAAAAAGAAGAAAAAGGTAAGAAGTGCTCTTAACAAAGTTTTGAAACTGCTTTGTTAGTCTTGAAATCCAAAATAAAAACAGTGCAACAGAAACAAAAGTCTTGAGAAAAAAAAAACCAATAAATATACTATATTTTATCCGATTTCCAACCTAGTGGACCTTTATATAACTTCAACATTTTCAAAACAAGTCTCTCATTATTTTGATTCCTCATTCTCTATATCTGCATTACTAACAATTCTTTCCTCTCCAGGCTCTGAGTCTGACTGTTGAACCTCATGGCTGCCCTTTGCATCTGCTCCTGAATGGGCTTCTGTTAAATTAGTTTCAGTACTATTGGCAGATTTTTCATCAGTTTTCAAAGAAGACTCATTCTCCTCTAAGCCCTCTGCTTTTGATTTTAAAATTTGGCCTGACTTTGCCTCATCTCCTGAATCCTCGTCAAGAGTCTCAACACTCAAAGCACCTATAGTGTTAGGTGCTGTAAGATGGTTCATCTCAGAGACAAAATCAGCGTCCTCCTTCACAGCAAATGGGGTTATGTAATCATCCTCAAAGTAAGTGTCATCTGAGGCTACAGCACCTGAAATTAAATATTTAAAATGCAAAAAGGATAACAACTGAGCATCTCTAGGAGCAGCTAAGGTGTTACCAAGCAAAAGAAAGCAGTTCCATGCAACACCTCTCCTTAAACATGTACCAGTTATCAGTAAATATCACTACGAGAGTTTGATTTTGCTTTTACTTGCCATCATGGTCTTTTTCATCCAAGTCAAAAAAAATTCTGCATATAAAAAGATCACAAGTTGAAAAGTATGGCGAAAACCTAGAACAGCCTATTACAGTTACTGAAAGACAAAAATTCAAAAGAAACTTTTAAAGAACTAATAAAAATGCACTTATTCCATTACCAGATTAATTAAATGTAAAACCACGTTCTTGTATGCATGAAAGCTTTTCGTAATTGTATGTAATGTAATAATATAATATCTTTTCAATATTATGTTCTTTGTCCATGAGATTTTAAGATGTAAAGTTCTCTAAGCTGAGTTTTTTAGGAAGGGCATTCTAGAAATCATTTGCATTATTATCATATTATTATCAAATAGTTTCAGTAAAGTAAAGAGCAAAGTATGAAATTCAAACAGAACAACCAGAAAAAAGTGACAAGAGAAATGCAAATACAAGAGTTATGTATTAAAAAATCCTATTCAAAAAATAACATGATTATGTACATCTATTTTAACTTTAAGAATGTAAAAAAAATGTATTTATCTCATTGAGTACCCAATCACTTTTAGAGCAAGTAAATTAGTTTCCAATTGTAGAAGATTTTGGGAAATAAGTTATTGGTCCTATACAATGATTAAACATGTAATTTCTTTTTAAATTCAGTTTCTTAGAAAATGAATAATGGAAAGAGATCAAAATGCATTACCCAAAAGATGTTAAAAGATAAAATACAGACATATATATTATTTCATCTTCAGCATTACCTTGCATATTATTTGATTCCGTTGCTGGACCCAGAAAAGAATCCAAAGCTTGCTTATCTTGGTCTATTTCAATCTCACTTAGACTGGATACTTTAGGAAATTCTGTAGGTAATCCTAGAAAAACACAAAAAAAAAAAAAAGATCTTTGATAAAAGACATCTTCCTGCACCATTACTGAGTCTCACTTTGCTTTTTTACTTCAAATAAAGAATTAGATGGTACATGAGTTTTATATGAGATACTCAAAAACTGTTGGAATTATTGAGTGCATGGAAATTATTTTTTTCTTGGGTTCAGCCACAGTACAATCCATATTATTTTGGTAGTTGTTGTTGTTGTTAGGATATTTCCCCCCCCTCTTTCTTCCCTACAAACACAGCAACATAGAGCTGTCATTGAGGTGTTTTGAGAGGAGAACAAATTGTGCCTGTCAATGCAGAAGGAGCTTCCTATCTAATGCCACACTTATTCTGTATTCAGAAAAATTCAATGATCTAAAAAAGCAAATGCTGTGCAGACTGTGCATGAAAAATCTGTGGAATCCATAGATTCAAATTGTAGACCTCTTTTGAATTATTTTTTTTTCTAAATTTTCTTCATCCTTATGTTTAGGTTTAATACCATGCATTATTATTATTATTATTATTACTATTATTATTATTATTATTATTATTATTATTATTATTATTATTATTATTATTATTATTATTATTATTATTATTATTATTATTATTATTATTATTATTATTATTATTATTATTATCTCAACTTTGAGGAAATGAAAAGTTACTTTTATTCAAAAAATATTAGACAGCGAATGCTGTATTAAAAACTTTTTAGAAGCTAACCCAAGGTTAATAAATTAGACAAAACATGCTTCAAGATAAAAAGTCATGTATCCAGATTTAAATTTAGAGCTTAAATTTTTAGATAGATCTGGTCTCATTTAATACTGCTCTCAACTGCCTTTGTGGCAGTAAACAGTATATGACCAAGACCTTCCTTATTGCCTATGGACCCATACAAAATGATGAATGAATAGAAGCTGGACTTTCCTAAGGTATAGATTTTAAATTTTAGGTTCACATTTGATCCACATTAAAAATAACATTAAAAATATGTTCACTGATTCAGAGTACTTAAATATGCAAAGTAATTTATGATGGTAAATTTAAAAAGATTAGGTGTATCCAAACTCAATCATTGGTCTCCATTTGGGCATTCTTGATATATTACTATTAGATTGGAAGTAGGAATTGGTTGGAACGGATTTGAAATCCACAAGCTGCCTGGGTGACAGGATGTGCAATATAGATGTAGAAAATGGGTCACAGTAAAAGGCAGAGAGATCCAAGAAAAATGGAAAACTTTGAAAATCCATTTTCTTTTTCTGATTCTTTTGTCTGACACACAGAATGTAGATGGTGAATTTTATCAAAATGAAGAAGTGAATGTTTTATTATGTTCCAGGCTAATGCAAAGCCTTATGTGTTTCTTCATATGTATGTACTAGACAAAATATTACAAGGCTATTTCTAAGTCTCTATTGGGTAATCAAAACTCAAATTTACCAAAAAAAAATTACAAAAGGAAAAAGAATAACAAACTTTCAGTTTCAGACTTACTGTCTGGTCGTCCATGTGTACGATAAAATTCTAAATCTTCCTTAAATGCAGATGTAAAGGCATCTGCTCTCTCTTGAAGTTGTGCTCTTTTTGCAAATTCAACCTTTGCCATCTTGCTAGCATGTCTTTGGGCAAGGTCCACTGGGTAGAGGCAGGATTGAAATTCTTAATCATTAAGAATGTTCTTAAATAGTAATTAATTATCAGTTAGTGACAAAAGTTATACAGCTTGCATCATTCTTTGTTCTGCAAATGTATTGCCAGATCCAAAATTATTTTATAGGGCTCAGATCTTGCAGGTTCAGAGGTTCAAAAGCTGTTCACTATATTTATTTTAATATATATGCAGATCTGTTTACTTCGTACATAGTTGTAATATTATGAAATATATCATATTACAAAAAAGACAATTATTAAATATTATCATATGCCTTGAATTAGATCAGAAAATGTATTTTTTTTTTAAATTTTTATAACCTGTTTAAATTTTCACAGTGTAACAATAAACAATTTCAATCAAAATAATTTTCTTTACAATAAAATCTCTATATTAGTCATGGGCCCCTTTTTCCCTCTTAAATGTCTCTAATTTTTTGGGAGAAATGTGATTATGAAAAAGATAATAAATGAATGTGTGAGACGTCAAAGAATATTAATATATATATATATATATATATATAAATATATATATATATATATATATATATATATATATTTTTTTTTTTAATACGATTTCTTTGCAGAGCAAACCTTTGAGTTTTTCAAATTCTTTTTCCCTTTGAATGGTATACAGAGCCAACTTCCCTTCCTCCTCTGCAATGCGCTTTTTGTGCTCTTGTTCTTCACACATATTTTCTAGCATGTCAAGCCCCTTTTCTGCTGCCACAAAGTCTTGCCTGAGACCATCTAAGCATTTAAAGAGATAGAATCGCTGTAAGGTTTAAAAAAAAAATGCACTGTAATGCAATGGTGAAAATGGTTCATAAAGAATTTTCATTACAAAGCAGATTCAGAAAATGAACAAGATGTATTTTCCTAACAAATATCATTTGATTCCTCTCAATCATATACTTGTAGATGAAGGATAAATAAAAATTGACGTAACAGTTTAAACTCTTTAGCTGCAGACATTATGATCTGGTTCATTACCACATAAATTTATATACAACATTACATTGGGAACACTTTATTTTTAACTGCATGCTACTAATCTAAATTTTGCTAAAAAGAATTTGACATAGATTCATGATTGTTCTGACAGGCATTCAATCAAAGATTTCATTCAGGATGATTCGAACAGGATACAACTGTTAAGTATCCAATTTGCATACAAGCAGTACACAGAAAATAGGGAGATAATGACTCTTGTATACCCTAAAAAACATTATATTGTGTCTATAAGTGTATTATTTACACAATGAATCAAAAATTTTTTTTTGCATAATTTTTGTAGAAAGGGGTCAAATGATATTGCACTTCAAAAAAGAATTCCAGAAAGGCTTGGGGTTGATATATCATTATGCTCACAAGCCTGTTAAAAAATTAACATAGGATTCATATATGCCAGAAGTTGTATCTAATAAACAGAAAAAAATGAGTTTTACAGAAACCTAATAGCTCTTGGAGCTGGTTCAAAGTGGTCAACAATGTTGGTATAGCTTTGACTTCCTCTTCCAGATGCTGAATACTCTCTGCCTGTTTATTCCACATCTTTGACATTGGCGCTAAGAGCTTGTTCACATCCTGCAATTTACACAGAAAAATATATTTGTTGTAGCCTATTTTCTAATTTAGTTTCAAATTAAAAGTTGTAACATTACAACTAAACAATTGTCTTGTGACATTTAGCACCAAGCAGGTTAAGTATTGGTGGCTTCTGGTTCCTCGCTCTACTAATTTAAAGCCTGCATGATAAATTTGCAATTTGATATGTGACTAGTGGTTCATGCTCTTTGCCTATGGGTGCAAGTATTTCAACAAGTTTCTTGCATTTTGTTTTTTTCCTGTTCTGCCTTGCTGTTCTGTTGTTTTTTCCAGATGATCTTTGCAAAAATTCAATTAATAATCCATCAATCCATTTGTCATATAGTTCTTCTTTGGTTTGACTCTCTCAGTCATTTATTGTTTTAAGTTTTCTGATTTTATAAGCATTACTTCTGTCATTGCAATTTTCTTATCAAAATTGGCCTTGAGTGTCCAGCTTTCTATTTGACCAAATGGGACTACATTTTTTAAAAGAAATAAGCTGCAATCATTTTCCCCTTTTAAATTAAAACAATAATAAGCATATATGACTGATGAGTATAAAGTATTGAAACAATATTCTAAATAAACCATTGCCTTGCTTATTAATCACTAGGTCTAAAACTCAACTTGCACAGTTAAATTTCAACAAGATCTTACCAAAGCTTTCAATGCAGATTCTTTTGTATCTGTTTGAATCAGGTTCCATAATTTTTGGTAGCTGAAATTTTAGTTTTGAAAATGAATTTTGAATCGTTCTTTATAAAAAAAATGCAAGTTTCATACAATCTGATAACAGAACAATTTAAAATACTTTAAAGTTAAATGTGTCTTGAGAATGTATACTCAATTAAAGTTTCAAAGCTGCTTTAAAATGCTATAAATTTAGTTTTAAAACGTTGATCAGCCCTATAACTTATAAGACAGGTAATTTCCACTGCAAAACTTTTGAACAAAAAAGTTGCTGCCAGTCCCAAATGATAGAAAATTATCAGTTTTTCAATGTGCCATCAGCTCTCTCCCAAAAAGAAATGTTTCAATTAATACTATGCAAAAATATATGTGTCATTCATGTTGGTGCCGGCAACCATCTAGTGCAATGAAGAACACAATACTGAGGTCTCATTCTTGATCCATTCAAAGTGTCATAGAAGAGCTAATGAATCTATTCATATGAAAGCTGAATGAAGAGGCCCAACAATACAAAAGGGTCAAAAGACCTAAACATGATCATAAGTAAAACGATACAAAAAAAATATAAAATAAATTCAAGATAAAGTCTGTTGGTGCTAGATATTTCTTGGAATCATCAGTCTGCAATTCCTAAGGTAATTTATTTTGTTTGGAAAAAACAACTAAAAATGAAAAAAAAAATGTGAAAACATAGCATTTTTCGGTTGATTTAAAGAAGGGAAATAAGTGGCTGCTTCATAGGGATAAGGTTGCTTAAAACATTGAAGGCTCACCAGGCTGATGAAGTTACACGTAAAGTCTTAGTTCATCTCAAAGTTGAAAAAAAAAATCTACTACTATCTACTATGAAATTAGATGAATAAGAATTAAGATGCAGCCTGATTCTCTTAGGCTATAAGGAGTTAAAGGCAAAAATATAATACATCTTTAAGATTTCCTCTGCATCACCCTCTGCAATTTAAACTCTCTGATATCCTCCCGTTCTTATACATTTCATGTTATAACATAAACTTTATTGTGCATGGATATTTTCCTCTGCCCAAAACAGACATCCCAAAAATTTTACTTACTTGTGCAGCAAATCACCTCCAACATCAAGATCAATGTCTCTGGCTTGAACACCACGCAAATAATCTAATCGTGGCTGGCTATCAAGGGTTGTGAGGGCACGCAGGCTAGCAAAGAAAAAATTGAAAGGAATAAGATAAGAGACAAATCTTCAGACAAATTCTTATGAAAAACAAAGCAATTTTCCCCAAAAAAATTGGCATACCTTCTATGGGGATTTGTAGGGCCCAGACCTACTCAGAGTTTTTTAAAATGCTTCAAAAAATAATTGAAGGCCAATAAACACACTGTATTTTATTCTTTAGTGGAAGATGAAGATCCATTTGATGGAAATCATGAAAATCAGGACAATAATTGAAGTTTACAAAATTTTGTTTTCTTCTCCACAAATAAATGAAAAATTTCAACTGTTTTTAAATCTAAACTAACTCTAGAAGTTATAGAATAAAATATGCAGCCTTTATGATAAGGACTGATGTTCTGACTTGCTATTTAGCACTACTATTTAAAAAAAAAATAGCCCAAGAAAATAACAAAGAAATAAAGCTTTGAATAATCCTTCACTTTTTAAAACAGATCTCAAGATACCAAAGAGAATAACTAGAAATTTGGAAAATTACAAAAACTTTAATAGTTAAATGCAAAGTTGACTGACAGGACCAAAATCAAGTTTTATCTTTAAAAATAATTGTTGTGGCACTGTACAGTATTCTCACCCTTCCTTGATGTCTTGCTGAGCACTTTGAAAGGTTCCTCTCAATTTCTGAAAAACACTCATTGTGCTTCTACCTCTACTGTCTCCTGTAAAAAAATGAGATCTTTATTTTGAAAGTCATGTATTCATATTTTTTTACAGCAAAACTTCTCTGTCAGTGCTTCAAATATAACTAGGAGATTCTTGTTACCTCATCCCGGTTTTTTAGAGAGATAAAGAAAGAGAGAAGGAGAGAGAGAGAGAGAGAGAGAGAGAGAGAGAGAGAGAGAGAGAGAGAGAGAGAGAGAGAGAGAGAGAGAGAGAGAGAGAGAGAGAGAGAGAGAGAGAGAGGGAGAGAGAATCCACCAGCTTAAGTTAAAAACTTCAAGGTGAAATTTTGTTATGTTTTTTGTCTTTTTCGAGGAGGAAAGGGGGAGAGGAATCGGAAAGGAGAGGATCACTTGGATCTTAGTTGCTTGTAGATCAGGCAAAGAAGGCCAAAATGTAAACAAAATTTAATAAATTTTGCATAATAGTTATTGATGCACTTCATGATTTAATTTTTTAGCTGAGTTGGGCATAATAAACTTAGTATGGGTATTTGGCCTTTACATAATTGTTTGTAAAGAGTATCCTCTTGCTAACATGATGCCCATAAATTAACACAGGTAAAAAGTTGGCATAAATTTCTCCAAGGTAAACATATGTGCTTTTTTTTGGGTTTGTTTACATTAAATCTACAAAGGAGTATCTGAGTAGCAAAGGTAAGGTTTAGGGATCAATGCTATGTTTGCCAAACATAATTTGAACAATAGAGTTAGACTCATTATGTCTTGTGATTTGCATTCCACACAGAAAACCTGCAGATAAAATAATCCATTCAATGGAGCACCGATGATAAGTTTCAATCAGTCTACAATTGGGGTAGAAATTTTTTTTCAAAGTAAATGCAAGATCATATAATGAGAATAATAATAAAAATCAGTATCCATTGCAGTGCAACTGCAAAATTAGATTGGAAGACTTGATAAAAAGATATAGTTATCTTACAGTTACATTCTTGGTTTAAGTCTGCCTTATAAAAAAAATGCAAAATTTTTTTACAAGCAGATCTATGCATTCTCTTTTACCATACCATATTTTTCTACCAAATGAATCTAGAAATAATTATGATAATTATGCCTGGGTAACTAATACTTTGCTGGGACAAGACTGATCAATGAGGAGTAAAGGATTGGGACATATTTGTCTATGTAAATTATTTTCATAAATTAAGCTTGCCCACCTAAAATGATTCAAGTTCGTATCTTTGTATTGCAAGTAAATCTACTGTCATCTAAGGATAAGTAAAAAAGAATGAATTTGTAATGGCTCAATAATAACCAATTTTTCTTTTAATCTTTTATTAAACCCATGATTGACTTTTGATTAAAGTGATGGTTATTACTAGGTTATTGGTTAAAGCTTATTGACAATCACAATGAGTCTATAAAAGGTGATCTGCATACAATCTATGCTTGACAGTAACACAAATGATAATTCCATATGTAAACTTGGCTGCTCTGTAAAGAAAGCTGAAATCGGATAAACTGTCTATTGGGAGCTAAAGAAAAGAGCTTCCTCGACCTCAAAAGACAGAGACCGGTATAGGAAGGTTAAATATGAACAGGTAAATATGGAGTTTGTCAATTTAAACACTGGAGGGGACGCTTATTTAGCCTTGCTTTTTGCTTGCCTAACTCTGGAGTACCAGAGCAACGAACTAGACCAAAAATTAAGAATCTACAAGCCTACTACTGATAAATATTGGGTCTCCTCAAGGTCAGCCACTTTATCAATATAATTGCATTGGCAACAATTTACTGCAGAATACAACTGCATCACTCCTAAAAAGCCATAGGTTTGAGGCTAGCATCATATGTGCCAACAGTATACAGCCAAAGTTGAAGTACTTAGGGAATGCTAGCATTGGCTATCTTTTATTTTAAGATTAGACAATCAGTTAGTTACATTTTGCTCCATAAAGGCATATGCGACACATCTTCAAAATTGAGATTATGATCGTAATTAAATGAAGTCTTCGACATCATTAGCTGTGATCCCAGAGCTTCCATCTCTAATCTAATTTAAGTATCGATGCATTCTTGAAACTAACCACACCTCTAGGTAAAAAAATTTTAACAATAAATGAAAGAATTAAATCGCTGCTTTTCAACATCATTTTCTATGTGGAATGGGATAACTATAGAACTGACTATCTCTAGGGTTGGTATTTAATATGCAGTTCAGCAGAGATTTCTCAGTAAGTATACTCAACCTCTTTCAAGCTCAATCATTTGATCAGTTTTAAAACATCTTTTTCAAATTACATTTAAAATGTAATTCAAGCAACCTAAAAAGGAATTTATTTTGGTTGCATTTATCTATTCTAAGTTTTTTAAGCTAATAAACAATTTTACAGGAAAATTTAGCTCAAGATTGGGAAAGTGTGTCAAACTAGTAATAGTACTAGAAGTTCTAAGTCATTCGACCTGAAGAATCTATCTCTTCTATAATCTGCTTGACAGCATTTTCTACTCATAGTCATATTTACGGGCTAAAGGCTATTATTACAATACAAGCATGACAAAAGGGTGTTTCCTCCCTTTTAGGCAGGTGATTTTAAGAGTTTGTTCACATTTCTTCCTTTATAGAAGTTACTAACAACTTCAACTTGATCTAGATATAGATATTATCATGTTAGATTTTGCTCTGACTGTAGATCTGTTTCAATTTTTTATTTATATGTAGACTAAATCTCTAGATTTGAGTCTTTTCAAACCCAGATTATAGTCTAGCTGCTTATACAGTTTATTGGTACAGGATTGTGTATTACTGCAGTTATCCACCTAACTCACATTAAGCTTTAAATTGTATTTTTCTGAATGAATTTGATAAGCTGAACACGAATGAAGGTTTTATTCATTGCAAATAAATACTTTTCAAGATATAAGCATTTTTGTGTTGCTCGAGAATCCCATTAAACTGCAAGTTTCAAATTCGTCGAGAAACATTCAATCGTGAAGCCTAAAGTAAGTTGGGCCGATACCTGCAAATTTACCCAGGATTGTTTACATTGTACTTTGCAGCCATCACTATGATCACACATTCTTATTTGGATGTATCTGATACTTATTAATTAGGCGTAAGTCTATATCCCCTAAGGTAAAAAAAAAACCCATCTAAACATTGCCATAGTAAAAACTAAAATGAGCAGCAATAATCTTGGTGTAGAAAATAAAATGCACTTATATTGTTCATTTAAAATGAAAATTCCTTGAAAATTATTTTCCTGTGAGAACATGTCTTGGAAAAAGTACCTTTTAGGTACGGACGGTTTTTTACAAGAAACAGCCGGAGAAGGGGAATAAGTTAGATAAGAGACAGAGCTGAAATAAATTAATTTTTCTTCTTCGTGTAACCCGAAGCAAAAACCAAGCCCAATCTTTTTCTATGGTCCCGATCAAACGAAGTCCTCTTTGGTGTGTAAATTAGTCCGTACCTAAAAGGAACTCTTTCCTAGGTCATTATTAAGACTTTCGTGTAACTCAAAGTTCTTTTTCGGTTTTACCTAGAGCACTGAAGTGTCTTCAAATTAATTTGTTTTCACATCAATGTAGTTCCTTTGGCTCTGTCGACCGCCATCTTGTTTGGTCACATGATTAACAGAAACAAGTTAATCTATTTAAAGTTCAGTGGAAATGAACATGGCCGATCTCTTACGCGGGTCTAAGTGATCAGCGTGGACGTTTACCTTGACGCGGAGACACCTGCTGAAAGATAATTATGTCTGTTGTGGGTTTTGGAATAATAATTGTCTCTTCTTAAAATGATACCATCCTGGGCGGCAGAACTAAGTCAGGAATATCATCCTTGTGATCCTGTAATCCTTGCAGAGTTGTGACCTTCAGCTGTTTCTTAACAGGGTCCAGCAATTAAAACGTTTTTATTTTCCTCAACTGGTGATTTTTTTCAGCGATGTGTGGTTTTACACAATTTCACGTCCCTTAGACGCAAATGATTAAACAAAGAGAGCGCCTTTCACTTGGAAATTCTGTTAAATTAAATACGACTTTTCCGTCAAATGGGGGGAAAAGGGGGGGGGGGGGGGGGGGGGAGAGAGAGAGAGAGAGAGAGAGAGAGAGAGAGAGAGAGAGTCATTACATGCATATTACTTTCTTATTTAAGGATTCAAGTTTGTAGTATATTGTTTTAACTTTTTGAGGATCATCAGACATTTCTGATTCTCAAATAATGTGGAAATTGGGTTAAAGAATTTTACCCGGTAACTCAATTTACATTTGATGATTTATCTCCCAGCTAGAAATAGTAAAGAAGAAGAGGATGAGGATGAGAAGTAGGAGGAAGATGAAGAAGAAGAATTTAAAAGAAAAGAGATGAGAGAGAGAGAGAGAGAGAGAGAGAGAGAGAGAGAGAGAGAGAGAGAGAGAGAGAGAGATACATGTTTATAGAGAGAGAGTTTGTTTTTGTTTCTTTTTTTTCCTGTAGTCTTTTTTTTTTTTTTGGCGGGGGGGGGGGGGGGACTTTAGGGCAAGCAGAAAAAAAAAAAGATTTCAAGTACCTACACACAAAACTGTGCATATTTTCACATCGATAATTTTGCCTGCAACGTCAAACTCGGCTAACACTTCTCAAGCAAGATCTGGAAGATTAGATAAAGATACAATCACGGGCAGCTCAAATGACAAGTAGCTCATGCTATAAATTACGATTGTGAACTCTTTCTTGCTTCATGAACATGTAATAAAGATGTCCAGAAGTTAGAGAATTTTTTTTTCTCATAAATTCTGCAGCTTCACCTGTAAATGAAGCTACACAAAGAAGATGGCGATGGTTTGGGCAAACATTGAGACACATGGGACAAGAGAGGCATCCAGTTATTAAATCGTGCACAAGTATAAATCATGACCCTTTTTAAATAACATTCAAATATGACAAATTAATAAAGATGCAAAGATAAAACACCAAACGACGGCGATTTTCAGCCACATACAATTTGTATAGAGTCAGACCCAGAGACGTGTTTAAAGATGAGGGAGGGGCCATTTTTGTCTTTTGCTTTTATCTGATGTCTAGGAGAAGTATAAGCTAGAATGCAAATTTTTTAAGTTGAGTTAAAAATCTTTGAATCAAAATACATTCTTTAACCAACACGACTTTTGGTCGTCAATCGACCCTCCTATATCTGGATAAAATAAAATACGCCCCCCCCCCTTTTTTTTTTCCCCTTCCGGAAAAATCAATTTAACAGTGTTTTATTATCTGTCAACCTATCAATTCAGTAGCATTGTTCATCTTGTTGGTAAGATCAACCATTACGATAAAGGTTGTTTGTTTCTCAGCGTCGCTCAGGTAAAGGAGAGAAGTCCCGTGTTTGGTAGCACGTAAAGTAGAAGTGTCTTCAATGTTCGCTTGAGGCAGGCTAGACGAATTAATAGATTTGAGCTTCAGTAAAGATAATTCGTTATTGAGACAAACTAATGGTCAGGAGAACGTTGTTACCGATGCAAATGGACATCTCAGATAAAGGAGAGTGAGAGGGAAGCCCTAGATCTTTGCCACTATGCTGACTAAGGTCTACGACATACGACCTTGAGAAAAGTCGCCACCTAGTGTCACGACTTGACATCAGCATAAATCTTTCAGAGGCTTCTAGTTTCTGGTCGATCATTGCACACCCTTACATTGCTGAATCGGAAAACAGAACAAAACATTGCAAAACTTGTGAGCAGATAAATACATAAAGAGGGTGGGTTGCATATTTACAAATAAAGTCAAAAGAAATGGAAGTTCGAGAATTGTAAGAAAATACTGTTTATTCTTACACTATGCTGATATGACATGTATTTCAAAGATGTCATGTTTGCAATCAGATTGAATACAGATTGTTAGGGGTAGGCCATTGTTTTGCATCCAGAGTTATTTAGTTATGCGCTGGGATCTGACAATAAAATCATAGAATTGTAAGGAGAGAGAAAAAAGATCTTACACTGTGAAGCATACTTGAATTCTGCTATCTCTGTTTTATCTTTGTGTTTAAAATGTTCCCGACTTTTGGTTGAAATTTAACTTAAGCAAAGTAAGGAATGACATTTTGTAGTGTCTGTTGAAGAAAAAATAAATAAATATGTTCGCGTTGATGTTTATCAAAGAGCATGTCTCTGTAAGTATCAAATAGCCTTCATAGTAATCTCGATACCGCCCGGTTCTAGAGAAGCCTGCAACATTGAGCCTCAGCAACGCAACCAAAGCTGTGGGTATGTTGCTGATAATGAAGACGACTGCAATAAAAACTACTGTTTTCATCACTTGAGTTTCTCGGGAGTTATTCTTGCGTTTTGAATCGTCAGAAGGTTGATGAGCACCTGGATGAGAGGCGCTTGATTGAAAGTTAGCAGCCCGTCTGAGCGCAAGGATGAGAATCACCACGCACATGAGGACAACAAGGTAAGTGAAGTAACAAAAGGTGTTACGAAAGGCATCTAGCAAAACTGCGTTAACCCCAATGAAAAGTAATCGGGAGGAGTTTGTTCTTTGATCAAAGATAAGGACGAAGCGTCCAGAAGATGTGGCATAGATTTGAACACAGCAAAATATGCATGCGAAGATCAGTATGGCTGTCAACTGTCGGCCCGCAGTCATCACTTGTTTCACACGAAGCGGCATGACGACACAGCAACATCGAACCACAGCAATCACTGTCGTGATCAGTGTCGAGAAATTAAGGAAATAAGGAAGAGATATTATCGTTATGAAGTACGCAGCATGCAAGTTCCTGCTTCCACCATCTGGCCCTGGATAAATGCTATACACCAGTATGTAGCATATACAGTTTGTCATGCTAGAAATGGCGGCCAGCCCATCAGTGACGGAGAGGAGAACGAAGCTCTGCGTGGTGCCCTCTTTTAGACCTATTTTCAAGAAAACCGCAATGTTGATGAGGTTTGAGGACACGCCTCCCACGGCTAAAACCGGGTTCAAGAATATCTTGAGGATCAACCCTGCATATTGTACGATTGTTCTGTTAATCAAATTGTCTAAGTCCTTGTCTCTTGTATAAAGAAGGGTGATGTTCTTCATATAGGGCGACATTCTATATTATAAGTTAATGTGAACAATCCAGAAGACACTTTAAAGCCTAAATTGTATTCAGTTAATGTCAATACCAGCTGCAATGGTTGTTCCAATCGCAACTGAAGAGTTTTTGGGCATATAAATGACATTTCAAAGAAAATATCTTTTTTAAATGGATGGCAAGTAATTTCGCATATATGACTGTTCCAATGAATCGATTTTGTGAAGATTTGTTCCGTTTTCTTCAAATGCTTTTGAATTTTCATTAGTTATCATTAAATGCTTCAAATGAGTAGTTTTACCGCAAAAGAGCTGAACAGAAAATAAGTAACTACCCAGGGCTAGAAATCTTTTTTTTTTAAACAAATAATTGAGTTTGACAAATTGTTTCCAAACATGAGCCAAACCTGGTGCAGCTTTTTAATAATGTGGAGTCGGCAGTTATCTTGAATGACGACAGAAATTAACAAAATTTAGATGAGAGAGGGGCAGATAAGACCTGGTTATTGAAAGACTGGCATAGCATTTTAGCAGCCAATCGTATGATTAAGGATGAATCTTTATGTGGAATTTTATTACAACCTACCACCGATTTTAAGAAATTAAACGGGTCTTCTCTAATTATATAATCACCCGTTTTTACAATTTGTAACCATTTTCTAACTCGTAATTTGTAAGTGTATGAATGAATTGTAATTTATGAGCAAAAGGCATAAAAGCCTGTGCATAATTTTAAATGAAATTGTATCATATTAAATTCTAACTCTAAAAAGATACACCAAGCATGGGTTTTCTCTTGTAGGCCTATGTTTCTGGTTTGTTCGCATTAATGCTGTGTCACTTTGAAGCGCTTTATTTGTGGCGTCTCTGAAGCTCTCTCTCTCTCTCTCTCTCTCTCTCTCTCTCTCTCTCTCTCTCTCTCTCTCTCTCTCTCTCTCTCTCTCTCTCTCTCTCTCTCTCTCTCTCTCTTCTCTCTCTCTCTCTCTCTCTCTCTCTCTCTCTCTCTCTCTCTCTCTCTCTCTCTCTCTCTCTCTCTCTCTCTCTCTCTCTCTCTCTCTCTCTCTCTCTCTCTCTCTCTCTCTCTCTCTCTCTCTCTCTCTCTCTCTCTCTCTCTCTCTCTCTCTCTCTCTCTCTCTCTCTCTTCTCTCTCTCTCTCTGAAAACATTGCAACCAAAAATTTGGTTTATCAAAATCTAAAAAGTAACTGATAATTATAGCTTACAGAAAAAACCAGTTATGTGTGCGCATAGAAACCCAGCACGGTAATAATACAATATTTACTCCCATTACATTAAGCAAGATTTTGTTTTGGTTATAATGTCTAGAATAGATTCTCGAATCTGCTCTGTGTGACCTAATCTAATTAATCCGTAACCATAAACCTTATTTGCTAAAAACTAATGAACATCAGCCGGAATTAACAGATGCATGGATTCAACGATATATTGTAGCCTATTCCAAAAGCATCTACCACTCTGCATATATTTACAACCTCAACTGGTCTCAAAACAATCATTTATTACCCCAAATAAAGAATATTAAAAAAGAAGCAACAGTAGCTCGAGCATATTTTGGCATTAAAAGGATCAGGTGTTTTAGAGAATTTTTAGAAACATCCACCATGAGGAAACAAGGAAAATTAAGCGTTATAAAAAAAATTGCAGTGTGCTATATTTATGGCGGGTCGTCTGCAAATAAATTTTAAAGGAAGTGCTATGTTGATGATTTTTATTGGTTTATTTGACATAGGATTTCTCTTTCTCGGTATATAAAAGCTCATATGGGCTGGAATTGTAAAGAAGTATTGATCTCGCAGCTCCCTGCAACTATTGCCCCTAAAGAGTAACGGTCAAAGAAATTGTGAGCTGTCCTCCTCTCAAGTTTTAGTTTTATTCTTCTGAAATTTAAGTACCAGCTTGAGGTTGCTGGTTTTTTACCAGTCACATAATTTTGTTCAATTCAAATCATCGCAACTCTTTATGTCTCAACAATTCTCACAGCTTCTTTTATTTTTCTTTCTTCTAACTACTCTATTAAAGCCTTCCCTGGTTTCTACCGACTCTATTTTCCTGCCTCATCAAAATGCACCAGGCGAAGAAATCCACATCTCCAATTACTCAATACTAAATTGTACTCGCAATGACTATTGAATAACGAACAAAATTCTTTCATGTTAGCAATCTTGAACTTTTTTTTTCTCAACTAATCTTAATGATAAGGAAGCAGTCTTACTGGGTTATGATAAAACATTTTTATATTACTACTTTAGTTCTAATCTCTACAATGTGCAGGAATACTATAAGGAACTGAATTGCATGTCTGGTTACGCTGAGGTTTAACGTCATAATTTGGCAAGAGACTTATAGAAATAATTATATTCATTTCTTGTTCAACGACAAGACGTGATTCCGTTGGTTACGAGCTACTGCTATAGAGAAAAGTTCTTTCCTTTTAACTTTTCTATCACCATCAAGGTCAGTGACGAGTGGTCCAGCTATCTTGGCAAATTTCTACATTTTTATTATTTTTCCTTTCAGGGTTCTGTCTTGTCGGTGGTTTTCTTAATTTTGTTCTTTTAATTTAGCGCATTGATGAGGGTATTATCAACTCTTGAGAGTAGACCACCTCATTCGGGATTTCTTTTTCGTGAGAGGATTTTGGTTTATAGGTTACAACAAAGCGTTGATATCTTGGAGAGCTTTTTGGTTTAAAGAAGCCCTTGATTCTTGCATATATATATTTTATTATATTGTATTAGACATGTGGAAGAGTCGGTTACTGTTGATAGTGTAAAGTGTTGCTGCCGGCATGTCACTGCCTATTATTTTTTTCAAGATGCTCTCCTCTAGTTTTATATTAGATTATATAAATCTCTTTTGCAAAAACCACTTTGTGTTGCTTTGTTTTTTGTTGTTTTTTTTTTTTTGGGGGTAAGGGGGGGGGGGAGTGTGTGGTTTTTTTTTGTTTGTTTTGGCTATTGTTATTGATGATGTTATTTTTGAAGTTTTTGTTATTGTTGTATGAAACGGAATAATTTCAGCATAAGCTTTCCGTTGTAAATTGAACAAGGTAACGAGATTTAAGTCGTTTCTTCTTTTTTTTTTTTTAATTAATTTAAATTGCTTTTTTTCAACAATTTGGACATAAACAAATAATGTTTGATACGGATGTTGTAAAAAAAAAAATAAGGATACATTAATATGCTGCTAAATTTGATTGGTAGATTCATTAGGTGAAGAGTGAAAAACATGGATATGGCCTCCAAGACAGCGCAGATCAAAATGCAAAGAAAAGAAAGACAAGGACAAAAGAAAAGAGATGAAGGAGACACAGTGTATATACATGTATATATCTTTTGCGTGTTATCATGTAAGTATGTAATTAGACATTGCCATCACGTCATCGAGCCAAAACTAATACATAAGTGTTAGGAGCCTAAAGAACCATATCGATTTAGTGAATCGCATAGTGCTCATTATAAAATGTAAAATCTGTGTCTTAATGACTAAAATGAAAAAAATTCTTTTTCTCTCTTCGTAGTCTCCTTCTCTTATTCTCTTTCTCTCCTTCTCTCTCTCACTCTTTTTTCTCTTCTCGTTCTTTCATCTATCTTTGCAATCGCACCTAATACTGTATCATGCATAAACATCTATTTGTTATTCAATAGTTTTTGCTTTTATATAAATATTTTCCACGGTACGCTTATTAGATCTTGTAAGGTTGTTTTTGTTTGTTTTTTTGTCTGTAAAATATAATAACTTACTTTATTAAATGAGTCAAAGGCGTTTGAAAACTTAATGAACTTAATTAATTCATTCATTCATTCCTCCTCGTTTTTTAAATTAAACATTAATGTGATTTATTAGGAAGCTAAAGTATGTAGTCAAATTATCGTAACATGATTTTGATTGTCTTCTTGAATTCTGCAAGTTGATGAGTGCTAAGTATAAGATTTTTCTTCTTTTTTTTTTTTTTTTTATCGAATAGCGATTTAAGAGGATATGCTGAAACGTTCTCAGTATAGGAATGAACTGGTTTATTTTGAGAATAAAGTAACTACATCCATAACTCTCTCCGAGCTTCGTATTAAATTGAAATGTAACAAGTGATCGCATATGTTGTTCTGAAGGTTTATAAGTCCGTTAGAAAAGTTATGTACGTATTTACAATGCCTTTGCGTGTGACCAGTCGTTTCTGAATGAGAATTGCAAAAACTACAGAATTCTGTTTGGTCAGGCTTGAACTTTCAAACTGGTCGATATTAAATGAGAATATGATGTTGAATTTTAAACTGCAGCTAAAGTAATTTGCGATCGGTTTTTTTTTTTATCTGTTTAAAACATATACTTTCCCATTAATGATACCCTTGGATTTTTCAGATTCATTTACTATCTTTCGGTATATGCAAGACAGCCTTTTTTGTTTGCCAACAACACTTGCATCGGCAGGTTTTGCTTTGCACTTAAAAAAAAAACAGTTCTAGGTAATTCCTAAGGTCATGTATTGCCCTGAGAAGACCATGGGATGTGAGGAAGTCCAACTTGATGTTATTCTTTGCACTAAACTCTCTTAAACTTAAGAATTCATTTTTTTAAAAATGAAACGATTGATATAAGATATTTTCTTCCATATAAAATCTACTTGATTCAACACCTCATTGATGATCAATATTTTCTGATTATATAATATTGGCGAAACGAAAAAATATCATGCTATGACTTGAAATTGTCCAGAGTGTTCATAAATTTCTTCGCACCAGAACTTTTTTTCAAGCGTAGTCTGTGATATTTTAGCAAATTCAGATCTAAAATGTTGTGTTATGCGTTACATCTCTCTAGGAAAGACACTGTAAAATATGCGAGGTGTAAAATTCTTCTCATCAAAGCCATTTTCAATTCATTTATAAATTGTCCTAGATTGACCATAAATTATTAAGAAGACCATACTCCAGTTTTTTTTTTGTTTTTTTTTTGTTTTTTTTTTGGTTTTTTTTTTTGTACGCTTTACTTCGTGTTATAGGGTCTGGTTTTTCATTCCAGAGAAATGAGGAGAACCTTTTCTCCTTTTAAAGATTTTGCTCATGAATTGGGGAGTGATACCGGTATATGAAAATAGCAACTTTACCAAACGGAGTCAAATCCCTTCTCGACCATTCTTCATTTTATCTTTATGCAGTCCGATTTTGTTATCATTTGTGTTTTCAATGTTAATTGCAAAAGTGATTCCGAGAAGAATAAAATGCTCCAGTTTTTACTCAAAGTTTTTGTTCTTCAAATACTTAATTTACGGTTGGCGAGGTGTCCCAGAACAAAGAACCGTAGTTTTATCAGCATTCGCATGAATGAAGCACTGAGTACTGGCTAAACCTATTCATATCTATGCATGTGATAAAAGACTTTTGTGAGCCATTCACGCACCATTTGCAAATCTTTATCTCACACCCCAAAATATTGTATACATTCTTTAAAATTATTATTTTGGCAAATCATGTGTGCAGAGATCTCGCTACAAATGATGAACAGATAAGGTGAGACTGGATTTCACTGGCGGCAGCTGCAGTTTACAGGAAACCAAGGTTCGTGCCATTTGCTGACCAGAGCACAGGCTTTAATTCCATTGCACATTGTTTTTGATTTACCAATCATATTTTGGCCAAAGTTCTAGAAATGCATTGTTTAAAACAAGAAGAATCTTGAGAGACAACCCAAAGCTTTTTCGAATTCAGCGAGTAGAATTATTTCAAATTTTTTTTTCATGATTTTTCCATAGTTAAGTAGATCATACATCAATCGCACATTGTCACTACGAATCCATCTCTCATAAATCTTGATATGTCGTGCTATACGATAGTTGTTGAACTTTTCTGCTTTTGTTAGCTGTGCATGATGATGCAATTTTAAATGTAGCAATGTGGTTGGTATCAAGTTTTTTGTTAGATATTTTTTATCTTTCATTTTGCCCTTTTGGTGAGCATGTTGTGAGGCCTTGAGTCTGTGTTGTGGATAACTTGCTAGTTTGGAAACCATAATTCACTGTTCTCACACGGAAAACACCTAAATCTTTCAGGACAAAAATATGTGAAGAAATTTACAGTAAAGCCATCGCTTCCTGGGCTTTTTTCATTCTTCATATTGTTTTACCGGCTTCGTCGAAAGAAACTGAACATTGCATTTCCATGGTTTCTTTGTTTACATCGGAAAGGTTTACTGTATCTTCTTTCAACAGCAGCTTGTCTAGATCAGCATCTACGAGTACAAGATGACATTCTCTCGAAGTATATAAACGATAAGAGTTTTTAACTTCTTTGCAAATTTCTCAAGAGTCCGTTGTTTCATTAGTTTTGTTTTTAATTCTTCAGCGTTTTTTTTTTCCCTTTAACTTCTAGTTACAGGATTTGTCAAACTTTTTTGCTTTGTAGTCAGATATTATGCTCCATATTTTGCATGTGTTTATTTCGGCACTTGTTACTATACCTACCGTTCCAACTCTTCTTTCTTTTGTTATTGTTTGAGCATGTAATGATATGCTGCTTCTATGTTTGTGGCAAACAAAAACTACCAGAGCCAAGTAGAAAAGACAAGAGTGTAAAAGAAGCAATACGAAGAAGAAGCAATAATCGAGAAATTAGGGAATGAAGAAAGCGATTTGCAAGGTAGGAAAAAAAGGAAAGGGAACGAATAGAGAAGAAGAAGAAAAAAAAAAGATAAAAGAAAGGCAAATGGCGGAGAGAGGTGTGTATTTGAAATATGCTTTCTTAGTTCATTGTGTTTTCAAACATAAGTTTATTTTTCAAATTTTTTCCACAATGTATCTATGTCCGAACGCGCGTGGCGACCTACAACACTGCTTATTGTTTGCAAATGTATTCATTTAACTGCTATATCTATTGCAAACAATCGTATTCTGCTCACAATAAGAATGAAAGTATAAACTAGATTTCTGCACAGGAATTGCATCATTTGAAAAAGAGCAAGAATGCACTGTATGAAAAGCAATTGTATGGCGACCACGCACACATGAAAATAAGCAATGCTCGAATTTCTGTAAATTAAAAAAAATATCTCGTTTACTTTTTTCCAGAAATGTGTTTAAACAAGCGCGAATAAAAATGTTTATGAAACAGTTTAACGAACCACATGAATTCGAATTGAACGAATCAAGGCAGCAATCACACTGATTTGTCTTGTCCTATTTGGATTAGAAAACAACTATGACAAGAGAGAGAGAGAGAGAGAGAGAGAGAGAGAGAGAGAGAGAGAGAGAGAGAGAGAGCAATATAGAATCAATGAAAGCCATTAACACAGGGTTGCACTGTAGGAGAAGCATCAACAAAACTGAGAAACTATATCAAAGATTTGGTCACTCTTAAGATTTCATAAGCTGCATGCAACAAATTCTGCTACTTGGCTTCATATCGTGTGTTCATTATCGATTTTTTTTAAATCGATAGTATTTGGCTCATGTTGGCATTTGCATCGCTCAAAATTCCGGAGTAATTAACCTAGACATGAATGCTTAAGTACGCAGAGTCTAGTAGAAACTTATCAAATATTTGATTTTGCAACTTTAACTAAAACAACAACAAAACTATAAAATTTTCAAACCGCTTATTTCAAAAAGTCTACATCTCATTTATTTTTTTTTTTATTTTGAATTAATCATTGGTAAAACAAGAAATTGTACAATTTTATCTGTCTACGGGGCAGATAGGTTTTTATCTTCAGTCGAAACATCTGTCTCTTTGGCACTCAGGTCAAGTTCATCAGGTGTAGCCTCTGTCAATGTCGTATAGACCTCCTGAAACATAGCATAAAATATAATGTGTCAATGTTAAGTTAACATTTGTAGGGACATTTTTTTTATACAATGCTCGGACATTTCATGAATTTCCTATAATTAATTCGAAAGAGGTTTGGTCATAACAGGAACATTAAGAGTAAATATTTTATGTAGAACATCCAACGTGCTACTACAGCCTCACCCACCATGCTTAAAGTAAGTCACACCTATCCAGTACTTTGTATTTATCTGATTATCTTATTAAAATTATTGAGATTCGTTTGGTTTTTCTAAACATCTCCATGTTTCACAACTTAATAGAAAGAGAACCTCGTGTGTTTTCAGGTGCTCATCTATCTCGCCAGTGGAAGAGAAAGTGTCACCACACACTGGGCATGCGAGTCCTTCCATTTTGTCAGCAGCAGCGGTCGGGTGGTTGCGTCTGTCGCCATCCTTGTTTTCTTTGTGACTTTGAGATTTGATTTCAGTGTGCTCTGTAACAACAGGTTTATCATAAAATACATAGTTGTAATAAAAAAATAACAACATGATTATAGGAAAAGGTTACATAAACATCTTTCCAGCATTTTATTTAGCAAAACAGAAACATGTTTCTAAGATATTACTTTGATCTAGCTTGGTCTCGTATGATAAGTCTGCTCGAGACATTTTGTTGGTTTTGGAGGCACATGCCGTCTGTGATTAGTTTTTGGGCATCACCTTTTGAATTATTCTCTGAGCGAAAAAGGCTCGTTGATATTCATACGATGGGATCTCCATTTTGTGAAAGTCATGCACACAAATCAAATTATTTTAGTGTTTGATATTATTTTGATTCATTACTTATTGAATTCTGCTTGCCTTAACAAATGATATGGAGGAAAAAAATAGCCTCAATAATTTTTTACCGAGATGTAGCATTGCTTAAATCATAATGTATAGAAACGACTATCTGAATTTATATGTAGGGTTCCAAGGGACTAAATATAGATTGTGAAATTTCGCCCACATCTTAACCCACAATTAATAACTTAAAATATCAACTTGTTTTTAGTTTCGTCATTTGGATTTGTTAGGGGGAAAAGGGAGAGTAAGATTTTTTTTTTTCATTTGAACAGAAAAATTTTACTTTCTAAAGATCAATGATTTATGAAAGGGTAGAAACCTCATTAAGTTGCTGTAGTAAAATTGTCATCTGAAGATACTAAGCTCTTTACTAAACCGAATTTGAAATTTTTATAGAGGTATAGTTTTGAAGATTCCATACAAGCCAAACCTTGCGTTTCAGATTAATTATTTGTGATATTTATTTCACTGATTATGCTTTAAAGAAAATGAAGTTCACAATTCTTCTATTGGATTAATATATATCATTTATATAATTATTTCATATATTTCTATTCTTAAAAATGTTCTACTCGTTTTGATAGTAATCAGGTTTTTCTTCAGAGGAAATTGATTTTAAAACCAACGATATGTTATATGAAGCGTGACAGTTTTTAAAGTACAACAAGAAAGGACAAGATAGACGCACAGATTAGATTAATCATGCAAAAATGAAACTTAAAAGGTGTTCATTTTTTCTAGCATCGAAACTGGATTGATAGGCCAACCAAATTCCAAGCATTCTGTCCTCTTTTTTTTTTTGTGCTATTTTAAGTTACATGCAATAAAAAGATGGCAGCAAGTCCCTATAAAATAAAATCTGTCAAATTTAAGATAAATGCACCCCTTTTCATATATTGTTTCTTTAATTAATATTCATACTGGTGATAAGTATCATAAAGATACCAAGAATTCGACATGTGTTGGATCTCGCTTTGAGCTTACTAAATGAAAAGAATGCTTTGAGAGATTTGTTCGCATTAAGTTTTTTCAATTCTTTCAGCACTGATTTCAATCAAAATTATATGAGTCTATGCAATGTCTTTGTACAGTGAGCATTGACATTTATATGCCATCTTCTCTGCCACTTCAACCAAACAGGCACGTGCAAAACGCACCTTTTGAGCAGTCCTCCTCTTCTGTCTTGTGGACTCTCATGTGAAGGTTGAGGTACCTTTGTGAAGTGAACGTCCTTTTACAAAGGTTGCAGGGCAGAGAGCCACCTTGATGAGATGAGGAAATCAGAAATAATAATAATAATAATAATAATAATAATAATAATAATAATAATAATAATAATAATAATAATAATAATAATAATAATAATAATGATGATGATGATGATTATGATAATGACAATAGTGATGATGATGATGATGATGATGACGATGATAAGGATGATGGTAGCATTGCTTCTTTTAATTATATTGGATTAGGCAAGTATAAGGATAAAGATGAGGACCGCAAGCAGTGACTTTCAGCACTGAGAGAACTTGCTAGAAATAAATACTACTGTAATATTTAAAACAAAACATTGGGAATGTGACTCACCAGTCCTGTGAGAGAGTATGTGATTTTGCAGCGCACTCAGAGTGGAGCATTCCTTTTCGCACATCATGCACTTGAAACTTTTTTTCTTCCGGTTATATCCCTTGTCAGAGTGAACAGTGAAGAAGTGCTCCTGCATGGATGTCGCGGACGAGAAAGTTTCCGCACACATAGAGCATCTGAGAACAAAAGGCGATGTGCTTAACAGATAGAGCACCTGTGATTGTGAGAAAAATAGGCAATCGCAAATGATTAGATTTAGAAATAAAAGTCATCCTCTTTTTAATTACTTTTTGCCCTGTAAGTAAATTAGATATCTTTTGAAGTGCTTAAGATTCAGTATCCGATTGATAAGTTAAACTTACAAGATATCCTTATCTTCACAGTTACCTGATAGAATGCGAGTCTTTTTTCCAGTGTGTTTTTCTGTGATTGGCCAGAGCAGTGCCAGTAGAGAAATGTTTGCCGCACTCAGGACATTGTAGCGCTCCAGGCCCCGAGAGTGTTGAGAGAGGCGAGTCTGCTGCGACCGGCAAGGATAGTGGCAGTTGGTATGGCTCTGCCAGGAGACCGTTAGGCGGCGAGAGGAGACCTGACGAGGCTTTTGTAAAAAGTTGTGAAGCAAGGAGACTCGAGCTGGAAGGAGTAGGCAGAATAATGCCTGCCGGAGAGAAAGGATAACTTTCCGACAGCTTTTTATGTGTTGACCCGTCTAAGTCATCTGAAGGTTTCAGAAGGGATGAGGAAGACGATATGAAAGAGGCGAGGGTTGCCATGGATAGCGCCGCTGGAGAAGATAGTAGCGATGACGCTGAGATGGAGAAACCAGGTGGAGGAAGCAGTGATGAAGATGACGACCCTGGCGAGGGTAGGGACAACATTCCAGCAACGGGAGAGTTGCCAACCGCATGTCCAATGTCTCTCTCAGTGTCTTTTGTGACTGCATTACTTCCATGATTGTATATTAGCTTGTGATTATCAAGCTCAGCTGAGAAGAAAAATGTGTGTGCGCACTTCCCGCAACCATATTTGCGGTAGGGCGCACCGTGCTCTAGGGCGTGGACCTGAATCTCCTGAGGCGACTCGAACATTTTACCACAGACGTGACACACTATGTCTTTCCCTACGAAGCTATGTTGGATGAGGTGAGTTTGCAGGCGAGCAGGGGAGTCAAACATGGCACCGCAAAGACGGCACTCGTGTTGCGTACCCTCCGTGAGAACGTGGGAAGCGACGTGTAGTTGTATCTCCCTTTCTGAACTGAATGACTGTTGGCATTTAATGCACTGGAACGTTGCTTGCTGTATGTGGATTTGGAAATATCAAGAGAAAGTTTAAGACAGTTATTGTCTAGTTTGGAGTTAACATCATTTTTTAATGTATCAATAAAAAGGGAAAAATAATTAAAAATTTTTAAATTTTATAAATAAAATGTAGTGCTATTCTCATATGTTCCCTTCATTGTGGTATTGAAGCTATCAAAAGGAAAATGTAGTATAATATTGCTTAGACAAGGTTGTGTAATGTGCAGTTTTTTTTCACAATTTCGCCAAGTGTAATAGAGATCAGTATAGAGTATTAAAAGAAGAATTTCATATCTTTTGTTTTGATTTTGATATTATGATATAAAAATAGCTGTAATGATGAGCCTGCATTGAAGTCATGGGAAAAGAAAATGAGGTTAAGATAAGATTGAAAGTGATATAATGAATATGATGATTTTTAATTATTTGATGATTCTGCATAACAAAGAAATAAAAAAAAAATGAAATGAAAACAAAACGAAAATTCTTTAGCGCCAAGTTTACCTTGTGTGTTTGAACGTGCGCCTCCAGGAGGTGAGCTGTGGCAAACTTCTCGCTGCACTGGGAACAAGTGTGTAGCGGCGCCTCACCATGATAGCACGGCTTGCACACATAGTATGTGCGTCCGCTAGCATTAAGCTTGGAAACCAGGTTTTCCCGGGACTCAAAGCTCTTCAGACACACGCAGCACGTGAAAAATGCTGGGCGTGCCTGAAAGTGGTGCCGGGCATGCATCTGTAACTCCGTCAGGGAGGACAAGGTCTGGAGATATTAAGAGATACCGGGTCATGATAGGGTCAACAATCGATGAGATATATAAATTTAGCGACTCAATTTGGTAAAGGTTGTAACATTTTTAATTATGAGAAGGCTAATTTTAATGTCTAGTTTATAGCTAGGTAAGTCTATATAACACAGAATATTTAGTACGGCGGTCCTTATAAAGAGTGCACACTTGCAAGACTAGTACAAGCACGGCGGACACCAAAGCAGAGATGTGAATCTGATGCATAGTGGTCTAGGACCTTAAGTGTGGAGGTAAACTAAAGTGTGAAAAAGTTCTTAGTGAAGTTAAAGGCAAGACTCCAGTTGCCAATGTGAGATGTCCAATCCTTTTTCCCACTCTCTGAAAGGGTGTCCAGCATAATGAGTAGCGTTTGGTTCATCCGCTCGCAGCTCCCAATTCCTATTGGATGAAATGGTGTGGTTCTCGATTTCGCCGACAGCTAACAATTCACAAAGCTCACTATCAACTTTGACTCAAAGTTAGCTCCGAAATTAGCGTGCAGGCGTTTAGGAATGCCGAAATTTCTCACGAAAGTCAAGGGAGTATTGGTTGTTGTCTTTGCTGACTTGTAACGTCTCAGATCTGCCATGTTGAATCTCGTAAAATGGTCTGTGATACCAGGATATAGTTACTGAGTGCTATTTTGGGCTGCATCGACTTCGAGAAAGTCGATGCATACTAATTCTAAAGGTTGTGTTGTCCAGTCGTGTTCTATCTTGCTTTCCATTAAATCTTAAACAGTGTCCACAAAGGTGAACCCAACTCTCAACATCTTTGGACATTCCTGGCCAGAAGAAGCGACATCTTATAAGGCCCAGGGTCTTCTCATACCCATGATGACCCATATCATCATGAAGACTTAGTGCCTTACACGCTTTACCTATGTGTGGCAGGTAGGACAAGCTGAGGTTTTTTCATCTTCAACCTTTCGAGCTTATTTCCGCTCCGTTAATTTTTTTTTTTTTTTTTTTTTTTTTTTTTTTTTTTTTTGTTGTTTTTTTTTTTGGGGGGGGGGTTTGTGGTTTGTTTTTTGTTTTTGTTTTTTTTTGTCTACCAGACAGTTATTTAAGTGCTTTCTCCTTTTGTTGCGACCTGCTCATTGTTTTCTAGTCTTGGCCTTTCTCAAGTTATCTTACCTACGACCATTAAATTTCAGATTTTTACTCAGAGTCCTTACCTGCCTACAAATGACACATTGCACCAATGTACCGTCAAATCCATGTTCTTGTGCGTGTAGGAAAAACTGTTCTTGGTTGCTGAGGGTAACGCGACACACTACACACGTGTTGCCTTGTTGGATTTTGCAGTGTGTCAGCTTGTGCTCAGCTAACACACCAGCAGAAGTAAATGTCTCATCACATATACTGCAAGTCAGGTTTCCCGAATTAATATGAATTTTCATGTGTTTGTTGTACTCAGAGCTTGACTTGAAAGTTTGACTGCAGAACATACAGGACAAGGGCGTGGCCACTGGGGGAGGAGCAATCAAAGAAAGAGGCGGGGCCAACGACTGGCCGGAGTCTTGGGAGGATGGGCTTGGATTTGTCAATACTGACAGGATTGTCTGATTGGCCAGCAGAAGCTTTTCTCTGTCGGCCTAGAAATTAAAATTAAATTAGTGAATTTTAAACGCATATTTCATATCTCATGTACATTCTTTGAAAGATTCAAAACAGAATAATTAGAACTGAAAAGCCCAGGAGAAAAAAAGTAATATATTGACTCATTGGGTCCACTAGTATGGAAAAAAAAAACCTTTTCAAATTGAAACAGCGATTAAAATCAAGCGCTAAAGGTAAAACTATATTTTGCAAAAGACAATATGCAGCTAGCCACACCATTTTACTAAGTGCTCTGAAGTCACTAAGAGTGAATCTGTTGCTTACGATTTGTATACAGCTGCATATCTTCCAGTTTTATGCTGCGTCCCACAAATCTCAATCAGCACGTGATTGTGCGGTAAAGCGTTTAATGTTAAATGTTTTAGGATTCAACCTTTCGGTAAAGGGCTGGAAAGGCCTGAGACAATATAATTAAATCAAGTACAGCTTAGGGGCGATTTTTGTTTTGACATAACTGGGTGAATCAAAAAAGCTTGTACTGAAAGTTATAATTTTACATTTAAGAGCTCGGTTTGGAAATCATAGAAAAATCCTCATTTCGGGAAATCTTGCAAGTTCTGGCTCGATTTTATTGCCCTATAGATAAACCAGAAGCTCAATTAATGTTCCAGAGAAGTCTAGAGAATAGGTAAAGGTAATCTGATCTTCCTGTGAGAAGGTTATGAATGAATAAATGGCAGGTTTATTGAGAAAGAGAGCATATGTTCAGCTCAGGAAGAGTTTATATTTGCCATTGGTTTTGAGGTTCTATTTTTGCTTCACCTGCAGATCAAACAATATTTTTAAACCATATAAAATATTAAAGGCTTTCAAAATATTCAAAATAACATGAACCTTGGAGCTCGGTTTCCCAGCACTCTGAGCTGAGCGACATTCAGTTTCCCCATTAGACAGTGACGTCACAGTCGACGTGGAGACAGGTGTGATCCCTGAGGTCGACCCGCGCGGTGACCCAGAAACTGGCGTGGGTGCCCGGCTGGAGCTGATGTTGTTCACTGGATGCTTCACACCGTGGTCCTGCAGCTTGTGAAGGTTCAGAAGCCCAAGATTGCAAAACTTTACGTCGCAGATGTTACACGTATGCAACGGCTCTGTATTTTTCCAAATGGCTGATACCGATGCCGGAGGCGACGTTAGGGAAACCTGAGGCGCCGCTCCATACATCAATGATGAGTTGATAGCTTTAACGAGTTGAGGAGACTTCGAGGATGAGCCATGTTGCTGGTGGCTGTGTGGACTGGTGGTGGATCGCCGAGATGGAGACCGTGCTGTTGGTGACTTGAGGATGATTCTAGGCGACGTAGAGGACGATGGCGATGATAAACCCGTAGAAGAGAATGGATTGCCTCTGGAATCGGAAAATGGGTTAGGGCTGTCTGATTGCTCTTTCTTTATGGTGATATTCTTGTAAGGTGAAGCTACCGTGGATCGAGGAGATTTGTCAACAGTCTGGCTCTGTTGTACACAAAAAAGGGGAAGAAGTCAATATACACGGTGATCGTTTTGAAGCGCATGTTAATATAGAGATTCAGACAAAGACTTTTTATTCAAAGGTGATAAATCATACAGAAGAAGTCATGAATTCGCTATATTTCTTTAAATAAAGTTGTGAACCAGACGATAACAGCGTCATCGAAGGTTTTATATTTCACAAACATTATATAGAAGAATGCTCTGTGTTCATTTGTTTCTAAAATGTCAGTCATTTTATACCAAATTAAGAACTATAGGCTTAATGTTCTTTGATAATCAAAAAACTTTGAATGGCAACAGTTTCATTGCTGACGCCTTAGTTCTTTCGTAAACTTGCTTGAATTTTAAACGGTTTTGTGCTTTTCAGAAAAAGTAACATGATAAGAAAAAACACAAATAATTATTTAAAGTTCAATAAAATTGTAGGAAAAACATATATAAATTTATTCTTGATCACATGACTGACTAACCGCACCTTTTATGCATGAAATTTATAAAAGAAAAATTTAATTCTATGCTCCTGAATTAAGTTTGACGGCTGTCACTTGTGAAGTAAATAAAGCCCCATTCTATGCCAATAGACTCTCTAATATTGCTTAGTATTGTTGATCTTACTTGTCTACAACACCTAGTATCATCTTCACTTACATGTGCAGCTTCTGGTTTCTGGTCTCCATGGCAAGTCTGCATGTGCTGATCGAGTAGATACTCTATGTGAAACGCCTGGTCACACATAGGGCAGCGGAACTGTTTGCTGTGACTGGTCAGATGACACTGAAGCTCAACCTAGGGGTGGACGCCAAGGAGAGCGCGAGATGATTCGAACATGGGTAAGGATTCATTCAATAAGATGTTAGGATGGTATTAGACACAAATAAATTCACAGTGAGTGTGTTGCATCTCTAATACACAAAAGGTCGCTTGAGGTATAATAATAATAGTAGTAATAGAAATAATATTAATAATAATAATAATAATAATAATAATAATAATAATAATAATAATAATAATAATAATAATAATAATAATAATAATAACAATAATAACAATAATAACAATAATAATAATAATAATAATAATAATAATAATAATAATAATAATAATAATAATAATAATAATAATAATAATAATAATAATAATAATAATAATAATAATAATAATAATAATAATAATAATAATAATAATAATAATAATAATAATAATAATAGTAATAATAGTAATAATAATAATAATAATAATAATAATAATAATAATAATAATAATAATAATAATAATAATAATAATAATAATAATAATAATAATAATAATAATAATAATAATAATAATAATAATAATAATAATAATAATAATAATAATAATAATAATAATATTAATAATAATAATAAATAAATAAATAAATAAATATATAAATAAATAAATAAAAATAAAACATTGGTAGTAACAATGATAAGGATGATAATGTTAGTATCGTTTCTGATAATTATAATGAATTAGAAAAGGTTAAGGGTGTTGAGTGCAATACATGATACTCAGCACTGTGAAACTTTGCAAGAGGTAAAAAACCCTTGAAGTTTTGGGATTTTACTCACCATTTCTGTGTGAGAGGGAGAGGGGGGGGGGGGGATGTAATCGAAAAGAAGTATATTACTGATGTTTTAATGAAATGTCTAAGAGATGGTTTAGCGTAATGTTTTAGGCTTGAGACATCACTTTTTGGTTTAAACAATTTGAGCCAAATAGACTTTGATAAATATACGAATGGTTCAAAAAGATGTGAAATATAATAGCTAGATTCTAGTCCTTGCGGTATACCGTTCTAACTCTCTTAGAGAGGTTTGAGACGGCTCATTTCAAAGCAGAGAATCGTGAAAGGTCTGAAACCAGTTTAAAAAATCTATCCCGATCTCGCCTTAACGAGCTGGTCAAGTATCTTTCTTTCTCGACCTACCTCACTGGTGAAAGACTCTTGACAAAATAGGCACCGGTATGGCCTTGACATATGCAAATGGTTGACCCGGACATGTACCTGCCACTCCATCTCTGATCGAAACATGATGTCACACGGCAAACATTTGTACAGTTTGCACTCGTTGCTATGTTTTATCGCAAAATGAACCTGGCAAAAAATTTAGAGAAAATAAAATAAATACTGATGCAAATTTATTAGGAGTTAGAGGACAGTAAAGAGATTGTCAGAAAGGCAACATCTGTCTGTCTGTCTCTGCCTTTCAGTATTTGCCTCTGTCTCTGTCTCTCTGTCTCTGTGTCTCTCTCTTTCTCTCTCTCTCTCTCTCTCTCTCTCTCTCTCTCTCTCTCTCTCTCTCTGTCTTTCTGTCTTTCTGTCTGTCTGTCTGTCTGTCTGTCTGTCTCTCTCTCTCTCTCTCTCTCTCTCTCTCTCTCTCTCTCTCTCTCTCTCTCTCTCTCTCTCTCTCTCTCTCTTTCTCATTCTCTGTGTTTCTCTCTCTTTCTCTCTCTTTATTTCTCCCACTTTCTCTGTATCTTTCTATCTATCAATCTATCTATCTTTAACATTCTTTGTTCATCTGCCTTTTAAAGAAGCATCACTGCTTATGTTTCTTTTCATTTCTGTCTATCTATCTATGATCGTGTAGGAATATCAAGTGAATGGATCAACCTGTTGCTGAATCAATTCATTTGTAATTCAATTTCTTATTGAATTGCTCAACATGTAATTTTTTTCGCGAAGCATCAGTTGATTTATTGCACTCGACAAAAAATAAGCCATTCACCTGTATATTAACTTTGGAGTCAAAGATATCCTTGCACAAAGAGCATCTGTACAAGTGATGAGCATGTATGTCCATCAGGTGCTTCTGGAGCTCGTCTGGCTTGGAGAAGTTCTTGAGGCAGCTGCTGCAGCCGTATTCAGTGCTCACACAAAGATAGTGAAGAGATGCGTGCGCCTCTAGCTGGTCTTCACTCGCAAAGCTTGCTCCACACTTGAAGCAATCGTGAGTAACATTGTCGCTAGCCCCTTGTGATGTGCGGCCTGTGGCGGAGGAGCCATTGCCATCAAGTTAATAATTACAAAAGCTGATTGATATGGTTTGTTGAATATGAAAAGACTAGAGTACAAAATATATGTAGGCAAGGAGTTTCACCTTGATCTTTTCTCGTTACTTGACTGTTACTGGTATGATACCTTTTGGTTTGTTTTTTCAGCTGTTTTTTTTTTCCTATTTTCTTGTATACCCCAAAAATACAACCAGCTGAGGCAGAGACTACAAAAATGTGGCCTGTTTTGGCTAAGTAAATACAGCTTACCACACAAAACTCAGTCAGAAAATAAGGCTAAGTCCGAAGTCAGTTGATAAAAATCGTGCTGATCTTCTATTGGATATTTACCCCATATGGCCACCATTGTCACTTTTTTCCCAGATTGCTATTGCGCCAGGCAATGGAATCATCTCTTTTAATTTATTATGAACAACCTATTTTTTATGATTTTTTAAATGCTTATATGAGTGAGCACTAGAGTGCACTCAACGCAGACTAAGAAAAGCTAATATTTCAATCAGCGCACCTTGGATGGGTCTCCCACCTTCTGCTCCTCCTCTCTCTGCACAGTCTCTCCCTAGCTGTCTACTGGTTAATGCAGTATGTGACACGCTTTCTCGACACTCATCACTTCTGCCTGCCTCGCCACAATCGTTGGGGTTGTGAGCAGCATCAACACCACCAGCCCCAGCGCCAGGACCAACAGCTGAAGCAGCGGCAGCAGCAGCAGCAACAGCAGCAGATCGAGCCAGGGACAATGACAAGAGACTGCTGGAATGAAGGGCCAGGTGGGCCGCATAGTTCTGAGGATCGTGGAAGGTCGCGTTGCATTCATGGCAAGTTAAACCCTTGGCCATCCCTGTAACAAAAACAGCAGCCATCGGCAAAAACATTCTATTACAAACATCCAGGGTTGCAGTTTCTCTAAATATTGCCTTCATATTGATTTTAAATCTTGGATATTTTGATTCAATTAAGCTTTTCAGTTGAAAGAGGAATATCATGCGGACCCCTCCATCATAATTCCAGCAATTTTTGAATAACATTTTCTCGGTAGCTTTTTTTTTTGTAAAAATCGCTTAGTAAGGCAAGACATTTATAGTAAGGATTGAGTAACTAAGTTAAATGAATTCAATAAGATTTGCATCTTTCGGTATTTTGAATAGACCTAAAACTTACCAGTGGGAGGAGCAAGTAAAGTGGACATCAGTGAATGGCTGTTAGGAAGTGAACTACTCTCCAGAAATTGTGAAATGCTGTTTGTGGATTCCGAGATTTCCTGGTGTTTTGACACTAGCAATGCTACCGGGCCCTCCTCGAGAGTTAAGTCCTGGCTCAACTTTGCTTGCTTCTTTGGTGGCGAAGAGAATGTTGCGGAGGTGTTGATTTTAGAACTATGACTTTTTGGATCTTTATCTTTCCCAACTATTTTCTTGGAGAGTTTCTTTCCTTTTCGCTTCGAAGACCTCGCCGTCTTGTCCATAATAATGTTGTGAACAGTTGCCATATGTTCCTCCAGATACCTTGGACTGGCCAGAGTCATGTTGCACCTGAAGTGTAATTGGAGCACTTAGAAAACCAGTACCATAAGAGAAAAAAAGAGAAAAAAGACAATCATGCACTTTGGCGTAAAAATTGCAGCTGAGTATTTTATGGGATCGCCAAACACAATTTGTCTCTGTAGGAGTCGAAATGTTTGCTTCAAGTCTGATGAATTGAATAGTGGAACTAACGTGTCAAATCAGCTGTTTCAAATGTGTTCCCGAAACACATTCAACATTCTATAATCGACATTCTCACTTTCATTGTTTTTCTTTAAAAACAGATAACGAAAAGAAGCAGTAACGATGTTTAATTCAGAATCATATATTTATCTCTATGGTGAGATCGTGTACCTGTTGCAGAACGCAGCGTCGATGCCTGTCGACTTGGTCTGGGCATGGACAATGCCTTTGTGCTTTGCAAGAGCGTCAAGGCTGTGAAAACGTTGGACACACATGCTGCAGGGATAGGTGATGTCCAGCCCATGCTGACTACGGTGGACAACGGTCATGTGATCATGCAGGCTGGGGAGGTGAAAAAACAGAGGGTGGTTCAGGTATATATAATGTATGTATAAATAAATAAATAAATATATATATATATATATATATATATATATATATATATATATATATATATGTCTGTATGTATGAATATTCAATGCACTTAAACTGAGGTGGAGACGGACATGAATGTAAATCAATGCAATCTCGGAAAAGGTCACAAATTGTATAAACAAAAGCCAACTTTCTTCTTGAATTTACACCGCGATACATTTCTAATTTTTTTCTTTGTGTGCTCTTTCTTTCCTTATGAGTACACAGTTAGGTTCATCGCAATTAAGGTGGACTTAAAGAGGTTACTTATCACAAATTGTTATGACAGGTCCACAATATTCTTATCTCTTTTTAATTTCTTCCGTTCCAAGATTTAAGTGTTTGCGGTACTTGAACACACAACCTGAAGATAGGGGGTCAAGGTTTCGAAGAGAAAAAAGTCATATAAGAGAAAGAGACAGAGCGAAAGAGAGAAAGAGGGAGAGAGATATAGAGACACGGAGATAAAAAGGTAAACGAAGAAGAAGAAGGAAAAGACGTGGAATGAGGAGAGGAGGGTCGAGATGTCCGCCTTTTGAGCATCAGAAACTGTTAAACTGTAGATTTCAACTGAAATAGCACAACTGTTAAGCAATACGCTAAAGTTTAAATAGGGCTATTATGTCCTGACAAATATAAAGAGGAAAGGCACGCGTCTCGACTAAAGACAGAGCTCTGAATATGTCAAGGGTTTCAATTTAAAGAAAATTTACTGTGAGTAAAGGTTATTATTCCTGTTTATTTTTTCACTCACCTGTAAAGGTTCGGGTAAGGCGCGTTACAGTAATTGCAGGTATAGACTTCAGTAGGCTTCACACTATGAATGCTAGTCAGATGCAGCTCTAGACTCTCAAGGGATTCGAACCCGTCTCCCAGACAATAGGGGCAAATGAGTGCCTCACCAGCCACAGCTTTACTCTTGTTACTGCTGGAACTGCTAGTGTCTGGAGCAGGTCGATATAGGAAAGATGATAGAGAAGTCAGAGGCAAAGAGCGAGAGGGAGGGAGAGCAAGAGAGATGGAGAGAAAGAGAGAGAGAGAGAGAGAGAGAGAGAGAGAGAGAGAGAGAGAGAGAGAGAGAGAGATTGTGAAGCGGGAGAAGAGCAGAGACGTGAGACGGACAGGAGAAGAAACGGTAAAAGGAGATAAGAGGCAGCAAAAGATTTAACAACAGTAAAATGCTATCAAAATTCGTGTATATATGCATAAGCAAACAAATGGTGAGGAACGAACACAACGTTTTGGTTTTATTTCGAAGAAAGGTTTAGCTATTCGGCTCATCATAAGATTATGCTTTTAGTTCAATAGCATTAGGGCAAAAATCAATGGCAAAATAGCTCACAACAGTTTTTTAATTTTAAAATAATCGAATTCTTCCCTAGACTCTAATGGATCACATTTCTGAGATTTTCTTTCATCAAAACTAGTTTAAATGTTCCGGAACTTATTGCCTGTTTGCCATTACTGTATGTGGCTCCTACCTTTACTTGCTGTCACTGGATCATCCTGTAACAGTTCCTGCATGATAGTTGATCCGTTCAATTTTTCATCCTTTAATCCCGTGTGACCCTCGCCTTGCGCACTTGACGTCAATGTGAAGGACGACTGTGACGCTGTGCCAGCTGATGGCGCGTGACTCACGATATGAGCACACAAATCCTCAGTTGTGACGAAGTTTTCTGAACACAGTGGACACTTGAGCTGACTCGCTTTGGAGTCCTGCCCTCTTCCGTGGCTCTCCGCTATGTGGATATCCAAGTAGTCCTATTGATCAAATCATTCAAACGAGTTGAATAAGTTCATCAAACATGAATATTTGCCGCATTTTTCTCTCTTTTTCGCCACATTTTGATGGATATCCCGGATAGGCCATGGTCTTCAAAGAGATGATCAAGGAACTACGCACTAAAGTTAAGTTTATACTACGATCGATATGATACAACTCATAGAGAATTAAAAGTCCCATCCCTTCCAACATAAATTCTTTCTTCAATTGGCGAAGAGAATGCAAGGTAAAAAATTTAGTAGTTGTAGTTGTAGTAGTAGTAGTAGTAGTAGTAGTAGTAGTAGTAGTAGTAGTAGTAGTAGTAGTAGTAGTAGTAGTAGTAGTAGTAGTAGTGGTGGTGGTGGTGGTGGTAGTGGTAGTAGTGGTAGTAGTGGTAGTAGTGGTAGTAGTGGTAGTAGTAGTAGTAGTAGTAGTAGTAGTAGTAGTAGTAGTAGTAGTAGTAGTAGTAGTAGTAGTGAGAGGAGGAGGAGGAGGAGGAACAGGGTGTACATTCCTCATGCCTTTTGAGTGCCCAATGTTGAATTGTTTCTTTACCTGGGAAAGAAATTCCTCGCCGCATGCATCACAAGCAAATTTCTCCAATTTAACAAACGGACTTGTGCCTTCTCGGATAATGGGCCCGTCCGGAGCATCCCTGGTGTCGTCTCTGACCACAGGGTCCGCTCCTGGATCACTCTGTTTAGTAGGTTTGCTCTTCTGAAAATGTATGTGACACTAGCATGGAAAATGCAGGCGATGATTTATCATTGACATAAACACACACTCACATATTATATATATAAATATATATATATATATATATATATATATATATATATATATATATTGCGATTTAGATATCCTTTAATCTTTAAAAAGAAATAATAACGATGATTATATATAAAAAATAATTATAATAATAATAATAATAATAATAATAATAATAATAATAATAATAATAATAATAATAATAAAAATAATAATAATAATAATAATTGGCTCTTAATACTGTGGATTCTTGCAAGGATTTCACTTACATGTGTCTTCAGATGGTTGGTTAGCGCTGATGCGGACATATAGTTCTGTTGACAGACAGGACATCTGTACCCCTCATCGTTCGCCATCAAGTCGTGGCTTCTCATGTGGTTTCGTAAATGGTCACTCCTTGCATGTCAGAGGACGAGCTTTATGGGGTTAGTTTGATCATCAGAAATATCTTGACTATTGATAAGATATCTCTCTCTCTCTCTCTCTCTCTCTCTCTCTCTCTCTCTCTCTCTCTCTCTCTCTCTCTCTCTCTCTCTCTCTCTCTCTCTCTCTCTCTCTCTCTCTCTCTTTCTCTCTCTCTCTCGCTTTCTCTCTCTCTCTCTTTCTCTCTCTCTCTCTCTCGCTTTCTCTCTCCCACATACACACACATTCTCTCACTCTCTTTCTCTTTGTGTGTCTATATATTTATACATATTTTTTATACATAATCAGATATGTATATAGTAAAAAGGATTGATACGATTTTCCCTTTCTTAACTTTCATCTTTTTCTAACTTTCTGTCCATCTGTTTATCTCCATCTGAAAGACGCCATATAAAACGAATCGAAATAAAACTCGCCTGATTTTTTTTACTTAAAACAATATTTGAATCAACATTTCTTAACAATTTAAAATGATTTCTTTCTTTCTATAAATTAAATACGTTTTGAACAATTTTAACCTGTAGCTTTCAGGCGCGCAAATGATCTGAGTATACCATGATAGGGTATGAGATGAGCGGTGAACTCTCTATGGAGATGCTTGGGTTTTCGCTTTTCCTTCACAGGACTTGTTTCGTGTTTAAGGTAAAAAAACCGTTAAATTCTCCTTTTTGCTCGACATTAAAGAATACCAACTTTGTTTTCAACTTTCACCATCATACTAGGTTCGTTGACGTTAAGGGCTCTCCATATTTCAAGTTTTGCGAGCAACTATTTGCTTCTAACATCCAATCTTTAAGCAAGATGTCAAACCGATTTGGGGGAAATTTTCTTCCTTTGTCTCTTGTTATTTAAAATAACGAGTTGAACGCTTTGTATATTTGACGTTTCTTGCCTTTGGAAACCAAAAATGTGAGACAACCGTTGGTCATATTTTGCTTCCTCGTAGATCATGTTGTCATTGCCCAGTGTGGTGGTGGTGGGCGATTTGTAGTGGTCAGCCCAATATCTGCCTGGTCTTGTAGCAAGGACTAATCAGGACGCCAGGGAAACTGATAGTCACTACATTAGTACAGGCCCACCATACCAACCGACTAGAGGATTCATCTGAAGCCAAGTCGTCCCATAAGTAATTTATTCTAGCCATCCCACACGACATGTACCCCAGTCCCCAAGGGCGTGACCCACGGGAGCCTGACGTATCTACCTTCCCAGGGGAAATCATTCACGCCGTTTTAATGGCGAGGTACACAATTTCAGACCAGCCAGAGACATGATGGCCAAAAAATAAGAGTAAAAACAAAAAGAATGACAAAGAAAGAAAGAAAAATCTTCCTTACACACTACCTCCAGCAGGGCAGCCACGGAAGTAGGAAACGATCTGTATAGCTCCCAGGTGGCCAATGTAGGGAACCTATGAATAATGCAACATCCGGCCCTTGGTGGTGTGAGTTTAGCTTAGTCGTAAACCGTTACACATAGATCTTATGTTGATACGGTTTGGGGCCGCCGTCCGGCCCAGTTGATTGCGTCTGGCTGCTTTTAGAAAATTAGCATGGATTAACCGCCACGCCAAGTTTTTTAGTATTCTTTACGTTTTTTAATTTATGACTAGACGTCTCGAAAGTTATTCTATTGGAGGAAATTATTTTCTCCCTATTATGTTCGACTGATAAACTACCTAAGAAAGCAAGAGATATCTTGGATTTTTCCTTGGGGACAAAAAAAAAAAGCTTTCTGGACTTACTTTATCACCCAGAGAGAGACTATGGTCAAACTTGTAAAAAAAAAAAAAAGGGGGGGGTCCAGAGCACCAGTCTTTTACTTTATTTGTCATTGCCAACTCAAAAGACAAGATAGCTTAGGAGAAAAAACTTGAATAGATTGCATGCTATCAAAGACTCCTTACAGATTTTTCGATGGAATGCTTTCTGGTGTGCTAACATAGGTGAATGTTTAATCGTCCTTTGGCAATGATAGAAATACCGTTTAAGATTTTGCAAAAGGAAAAAAGCAACAAGCAAAAAAAAAAAAAAGGAAAAGATTAAGAGAAACGGTGATAAACAAGAAACAGAGACAGGCAGAGACAATAAGACAGACTTACAGACATACAGACATAAAGACATAATGAGAGCGATAGGGAGGGAAAGAAAAAAGTGAAAGATTTTTTTTAAACGAAAACCAACACAAACACCGTCAATTAAGCATTGTGATTGTTTGAAAAATCAACATAATTAGTGAATCTAACAGTTTGTTCGTTATAGCAAACAGCACTTGTAGTTCTAAAATTATGTCATTATTTTAGTTTGATCATAGAATTGATATATAAGAAAATATTTATGGTGCAGAGTGTTTGGGGGCTGGTGTAGAATAACATCATCAAAAAAATCAAATTTTACATGCACTCGACTGTAGGGATTAAAACTTTCTCTCTGACACCCTCAGACGCATCCTTCGCCGGTTTTGATTATCACGGCTTTGGAAGGTGAGTTTCGCACCTTTTTTTTTTCTTTGTTACCGTCCTGCCTTAAAGGGCCTTATGTGAAGTGCAGAAAATGTCTGAGATCTTGATGGGATAATGAAAGAATGTCACAAAGAGGTATTCCCTTCTTTGAGTTTGTATTCGCACATGAAGCTGTAGCGTCTGTAATCCAAAACACAAGTCGTTGAAAAGCATCACCGATGTTACTAGAACTGCTCAGAACTGCGCAAATTTAACGTAGAAAAAGTTATAAAACGAACAAAAATGTAGAAAAAAAAAAGATATTTTGCACTTCTTTTTGGAGTTGTATTGATGAATTAGGTAGGTTTACGTATGACTGTTTTGTATCGATATGACCACGGAAATGCTGGCAAGCCATTCTTTTATTAAATGTTTATCTAATCCAGTTCAAAAAAATTATTATACTCCTCGTTTTCCACCAGATTTTTTCGATTTTTTTTGTGCTCAAAGACTTATTCTCCACTTTAAATGCTTTCATAGGGAATTGATTTACCAACTTATTTGCCTCAATTGCTACAGAAAAAAAAATCCTGTACCTTTGCTAAAGACATCATGGATCGTAGAGGAGATACACCGCAACTTGTTGCGAGCCGGAATCGGCCATTTACTCTCACCAGTAGCGTGCTACGATCGTGTCTATATTTTACTGGCATTATTAAAGTTTCATAACAATTGTGTCGACAAATGTTTCAAGATTGAAACATGCGGTAAAGCAAAACAGGTATTTTCTATCAAGCCTTTGTTTTAAATACATACTATCAAAGAATAATGTGGAAGAATTGATAAAATTAAATGGTTCTCAAAGGTGTACCAGATTTCAGAAGAAAAGAAAATATATGAAGATCCTTTTCGCAACCTTTTACATTTTTCAGTCTCGCAAGTTATTACAAAAATTATGAAAAGCTCTTCTTCGATTATTAAGTAGAGTTAGATAACTGGTAAACGTTCGGGCTTAACTTAATTAGGAGAATAATATCGATGAATCTGACGGTAGATATTAGGTGCAATCAAATTAGATAAACACAAGACCGCAACAATCTCACTCTTATTGCCTTTGCTCTTTATGCAATTTTAAATTTTAGAATGTTTGGCCATTTTAGCTGTTACCAAGTTCAAAGAAAGCACATGGTTTTGATTCATAGTATACATACATAATTTCAAAACTATTGGTCACCTGGAATAGCCGACGCCGCAAATATGGCACTTGTACTTCCGGTCTGATGAGTGGAGTCTCTCGTGTCGTTCTCTGCTCTTCTTGTGGCGAAAAAGCCTTGGGCAGTGTCGACACTTGTACGGCATGTGTGCGATGTGGCTCTGCATGAGATCGAGACAGTATAGGAGTTGTTGATACCATAACATGGGACATAGCTTGGCAGCGACTTGGCTAATTTTATCATACATAAGATTATTGTTTTCTGGTGTCAGATTAGTGGAAAAAAACTTTTACGCATTGCTGGAAAACAGCTAATTATGAAGGTTTACTTCCCTGTCTATTTTAAGAGCTTCTAAAAGCACACAGATTACGTCGGTATGAACAAAAAGTCCCTAGAGGTACACTGTCTTGCATGACCTCATAGCCGCCCTCTATCTGTACTGCATAATAATGAGCGTTTAAAAGGGTTAATAAGAAATAAATTGGGGTTTTATAAGGTATTATCTTACTGTTGTTACTAACTGTATGTTTGCAATTTTCAGATTCAACAATTTTTGGACCAAAGCTACTTTCAGGACAGTGATTAAACAAATGTCTTTCAAATTATGAACCGCAACAATCATAAATCTTTTTCAACAGCGATTCTGATTCAGTTTAAAAGCAACGGGATCATAATGTAATAACACATATTACTGATGTTGTTGTTGTTGTTGTTGTTGTTGTTGATGATGATGATGTTGTTGTTGTTGTTGTTGCTTAATCATAATATTACAATTATAATTTCAAATTATTGACATATCAAAATCACAGAAATTTCATGTGTATGAAACCAAACCTTAAATAAGGACTCAAATTAAACCAAGATAATACAAATTAATGATCACAACTTATTTCAAATAAGAGGACCCGTAGCGCCTTGTGGAAGATTTCACTGAGCTGTTACAAAACTCCCGACTTTTAAAATCATTATTTCCACCACGTATCGGCTTTTTTTTTTAAGTTTGATAAAGCACTTTTAGGACTTGTCAAAACAACCCTACAAGGAACTGTGCAAGGAGAGACAGGGGAAGAGATGGGAGGACAACATCACAGAGTGAACAAGAAAGGCGTTGAGTGACAATCTGAGGAGGGCAGGGGACAGCGTGAAATGGCGTGAGCTGGTTGTCAGATGCCGTGATGTCCTACCACAGGATATTGATTGATTGAAAGCACTTTCATTTTTTGTTTATCAGGCTCTGGGGGTACTTTTCAACTTTACTCTTTGAACTTTACACTTTGAAGTAACTTTCACTTTCTATCGTAACCACTCTATGGCTGCCGGTCAGGAAGTTAAAGACTAATGGCTCTCCGCAATGGCACCAGGGGTAATCTAATCACCTGCTCATGGAGCGTCAGATAGCTCTTCTTTGAAAATGCCTTCTCGCAAAATTGGCAGCCATGAGGATTGTCGTCTGTAACGCCGATGACGAAGGGCACCTGGGCAGGGTCGATACCGTCCAGCTCCGGCACACTGTCCAGGTCGACCGCTGCGGCCGCCGAGCTACAGGCGTCCGCTGAGGAGGTGGACTGTGATGACGGCGACGGAGAGCGGGTCGAGGGCGCTTCTTGTAGGAGCCAGTTGCGACTGGGATCTGAGGACGGGGATATTGGGGGGAAATGAGTAAAATTGAGTGTTATTTTAATAAGCTTTTAAATATTCGTTAATATCTTGTGAAGCTTACAATGGATGGACATTATGCTAAGTATGTTTTTGTCATTGGTCGAAGATGCTTGAGCTTGAGACAATTTCTTTGTGGCCAAGATTCAAATCGTTCATATTCGAAATAGTTCCGCTAAAGTCAAACTAAGGACCTTTTGCTTAGATTAAACCTAAAAAACGTTAGGTTAAGTTGAAGTTTGAGACCGTTTCATTTTTAACCCAATGCACTTATTGGTTGTGGGCTTGTAATTCATCTCTTGACTACATTTCCTATGCTTGCACTCTCATTGTCAAGTATTTTTTTTTTAAAATACCTCAACAGTAGTTGAGTTTAGTGCTGTCATGTATGTCCATTTTCAGGCAAACTCATATTTTATCCTAGTTTTAAAAGGGTTTTTTTAAAAATGTGGTTTGCCTTAAAATTTATGTTTATTTTTTTTTTTTTAATCAAAGCTTAGAAACTCTTTTACATTTCAATCTGTTATGCTTACTAGAGAAGTTTGATGATCTTTATCATGCTGTGGTCAGGTTTTTTACGATTTTAAAAGTTTCTTTTACCGCAGTTTATTGATTTAAAATTTTTCGCATCCAATGAAGCTTAGTCTTAGTGAACTAGTTTTTGAACTAAGAATTAAGAAACTAAACCAACAGAAGAAACCATGCAGCTGTTTACCCGATAGCAAACGAAGTGCAAAATAAAAAATAATCTAGATAAGAAATTTGAAAACTCTTATCCGAAATATTATAGCTTTATTTTGTTTTGTTGGTTTTTTTTTCATCAATGGGATTTTTTTTTTAATTTTTGTATTTTCTATCTAGTATATCTTATGTTTACAAATGCCGCAGGTCTCCGGTGTCCTTCTTTTATAATTATTCTCTTTTCTCTAATTTTTGCCCCTCCCCTCCCCCCCCCCCCTTTCCTTCCTCATAATTAGATCTTTCCCCTACGAATTATAGTTATCACTCACAGAGGTTCTTTTAAAAAAAAAAAAGATGTAAAAGTCCCATTAGATACATAGATCCTTAAAGGAGAGGATGATAAATAAATCTTTTTAATTTGGAATATGGCGGTTCGAATTTTCAATCCACATGCTTTTTATTGCTTGCACACTTTAAATAAGCTTATAAACTCATGATCATTCTGCCAACAGAAAACATGTAGTAATTCTGACGACAACAATGCTGATCAGTTGATAGGAATGAAGAGAAAAATTATGGTAAAAGTTGTGGTGATTCCGCCAGCCCCAATAAGGAGGATCTTTGTATTGTTTATCAATCACCAATAAAATTGTTAGCATAATATTACTAATTTAAACAAGTCATTTCGGGTGATGGGCATTTTATGATTTGAAGGGACCGTCTTAAATTAGAGATATTGATGTTTTTTACCCTGGTATCGTGACTTGTTCTCATCTCTCCGACCGCAGGGAATGGCAGTGGAAAAAAATTTGTTTACATAAAAAAAAGAAGCAGAAAGAAATATAAAGGTAGTGTTTTTCAAACGCAATTAAACCTTCCCAGACATTCGTGTTCCAAGGTATCAAAGATCGGTCAGAGATCACAAGAAGTTGTATATATTTTGCAGTCCTCGTGAATTTTTCATGAAGTTGAGAGAAATACAGCGAATAATCTGCTCATTTGTCTTGGCTCCTTCGACTGTTTCGGTTCCGTTTTCCCATTTCCCATGGGGTATGGGCCGCTCTCAAATTCCTCAAAAACCAAGGAAAGCCATTACGGGTAGACGTGTCCGCTGGAAAAAGACCAATCCGTCGGGATCAGAATAGTCTCAGCACACCAAGGGCCATAATCTACCATCTTTATCTTATCTTTTAAATGACTTCAGACCGTACAGAGTAAGTTTTAAGCTCAATTATATGTTTTTTTTTTAAATTTTCTTTCCTTATTTTGTTCCTTTTCCTTTTTATTCTTCAATATTCATGTTGTTTAGCGTGCGTATGTGAGGGTGGTTAATTTTTCTCGTCAGAAAATAATTGACTTGTCGTTTGTGCTATCAGACGCTGTGATCCTCAAGTGATTTTGATACATTGTATAGATCTCTCGTTCATCACAAAGTTTCCCAGAAAGTTTTCATGCTGGTCTCCGTTGTATATTTTTCGAAAAATTACAAAGTGGGCGTTTCTTCTGATATCATGCGCTTTATGTTCTTTGCTCTGGATTTAGCACAGAAAAAAATACTTCCATTCTTTTAACATCCTAATGACCATCATTACAACTAACGATTACAAGTTTAATTATTCATCCGCAACTGCTTTCAAAATGATCAGCCACAATAGACTGTTCACCCAGACCCTCTTATGCTCAGCTTTAGCTTCGGTGTTCAGTGAACTAAGACAAAAAACTAGGGACGTTGCCGAACGCTCTCACTTGTCAAGGCGTCTCCGCTGGGATGTACCCGCGCAGCCGCCGTAATTACGGCCCCTGGCAAGCTCTGAGTTTTCCAGACTACCTGCCGACTGCTACTGGTTCAACGTGAGTACACTCCCTTGGGTTTATGCCTACTGAATATGCAATTACGCTCCATCGGACAGCGCCCCACAGACTTTAGCCAATCAAAGATGGTTATCCTGTGGAGGCTAGCCAATCACAGTGCGGAATTCCCTCAGGGTATCTTCTCCAGAGTTTCGCACTTTTCTGGGTAATCTATCAGCATTATCAATTCTTTATTTTTTTTTTCAAAGGAAACTACATTCCTGTTTTCTAACAAACTCAATACAGCCTGTAGATATCTAGGGCCGTAAGATGGTTTGCGTTACAAATAGTCGAACATAAAATACAGTAAAATGCATTTCGATATTTCCTAATAATACGAAAATCATTTTGTAGACATTGTAAACAAAAACCGTTTCTAAATGCAATGCAAATGAATCTATTTCATTTGCTGCATGAGGTGAGGAAGATTTCTTTGCTTATTTTGAGTTCTAAAAGTTCAGATTTAATTTTGTCAGCATGAAAAGGTATATAACTTTTTATTGACATTTCTGGCTCCGAGGTACAAGATTAGATCTAGTGCGTGTGGGCCTTTCAATTTCAGGCTTATTGAAATTTTTTTTCAATTTTGTTTCTAACCGGTACTTCAATTTTTCCAGCATCTCACAGAGAATTTTTTTTATAAACCAAAAGTTTAACTAATTGAAAGATTTGAACTTAAATTCCAGGACAATGATAAGACATTTCGGTAATGACCGAAATGGTGAAAGAATTGAGAATTTAAAAAAAAACCGCAAACATTGTTAACGTTGCATTTGGTTTGACATGCATAGTTGACAGTTTGAGTCAAAGAAGAGGTATGGTTACAAATTTAGAAATAGAAGTATAAAACGCACTATGTCAGCTTGGCTCCATGTAATGTATCTTTTTTTCTTTTTATTTCCTGCCTTTTTTATTACACTATGCTTTGGTGTTCATATGATAACAAAAATAATCTTTAACCGACCGCCATTTTTTGTCGATTCTATAATTATGTCCTACGGCTATGGCAATTGACTCTTTGGGTTCCATCCTCTCGGGAAAAGTTACTACTGCGTCTTGTATTTTTTCCTCTTTCACAACCATGCGGTACATATCTCCACTCTTCGCACACACCTACACACACATATACATTTCTCATTTGATTTTTTTTCCAATCTCTGCCAATAGCAACAGCGAGTGTCCATCTCAAGGGCTGCACCTAGGTTGATAAAACTGGTTAAATCGTGGGCTAAGCCCGTCTGTATCGATTCACATACACCCAGCTTTAGCTCCTCAAACAAGCTAGCCGGACTAAAGCCCAATTCTTGAACAGAGGGACACAAAACGAGCGAAAGAGGAAGAAGGGAAAAAAAACCATCCTATCGAAGAGTTTGTGCCGCGTAGAGCAGCGATAACAAGGCCATGGGTAAGCGATATTGCTATAGGTTGGAGAAAACTCATAAACATGAACTCTGAGTAACCGGGTAGAATATCGAAAAGCGTTCTATAAAATATTGATACGTTGCACTCTATTTTTCACAATACGTGGCTCTTTCATTTTGTTAACGAACAAATGGTTAATCGATAATGAAGGTTTGACTCGAAACTCCTGGCCTGGTGTCATCTTATAGTACTCACCATGAGAAGGTTTAAATGATACACTTTACTAACAACAAGTAATGATAATGGTTTTAGATAATTCTCTCTGAAAATCGTGAGTATGAAGTTACCATGAATGCAAGATAGAGTGTTATCGAAATGAAAAGCATGATAAGCATATTATTGATAGACCAGAGAGGGAAAAATATTTTTTCAAAGAACAGTACAACCAGAGTCAAAGAACTGTAAGCCACCAGGTACACACTAGTTTGAACGACCACCGTCATCGTACAGACAGATAATCTACAACAGTGCAGTCTTTTTAAATTTGAGTTGGGACCAGTGACTGGCACACTCTCCCGGGGTGGCTGCACTGTTCTTGTTACCATAGCAACAAAGGCACAGAGGTCCAGCGGTTGTACGACCGCCTCTTGATGAGTCTGCCGCTCCCAGGGCACGGCTGTCCCAGGGGAGAAAACCGCCTCGGCTTCCGGCCGGGTCAGCTAGTTCAGTAACCCCACCGCTCTCTCTCTCTCTCTCTCTCTCTCTCTCTCTCTCTCTCTCTCTCTCTCTCTCTCTCTCTCTCTCTCTCTCTCTCTCTCTCTCTCTCTCTCTCTCTCTCTCTCTCTCTCTCTCTCTCTCTCTTTTTCTTCCTCTCTTTCCCCTCCCTCTCCCCCTCCCAAATCGGCCCTTCCTTCCTTCTCTCCAAACATTTGAAATAAGAAAAACGTTACATTTAACGAATGGAATGGGGATACAATTGTTTTAAAAAATTCTCCTCATGCAGCCCTCCGTGAAAGGTCAAAAACGTACAATCTTTTCTCAGGTAATAAGAGATTATTTAACATGTGATCTCTGGGAACTCTGGTGAACACACGTGAAGGCAACAGCAAAAGATCGGTAAGATTGATTTAAGAAAAAAAAAAAATGGGAGGGAGGGAGGAAAGGTGAGAGATAGATTGAAAGAGAGAAAGAAAGAAAGAAAGATAGAGAGAGAGAGAGAGAGAGAGAGAGAGAGAGAGAGGGAGAGAGAGGGAGAGAGATAGAGCGAGCGAGAGAGAGCGAGAGCGAGAGAGAGAGAGAGAGAGAGAGAGAGAGGGAGAGGGAGAGAGAGAGAAAGGGGAGGGAGAAAAGGTCTTTTTCATCCATAAATTCCTTGAAAGGTTAAAAATTAGATCTAATCTACTTTCTGTCACCATTCTAGGAAATGTATCGTGTAGTGCAAGAGTCTCAGCGTCAGTTGGTCAATTGGTAGAGCGCTAGATTGGTTCTGATGGGCTAAGAATTCGTTACCCCATCAGGTATGGGGGTCGGATTTCCTAATGCTTAGTTTGAAATAAAGCTGATTGTCCTTTTTGTATGTTTTTTTTTTTTTTCGTTCGATATTCATTAAGGAAATTTTGATCAAAAGAACCAGTTACCTCTGCAAAACTGCACAAACTGCAGTCGGGCAGGGCGGAGAGCTGAGACCATAAACTCATCCGCGTGCACCTATTGCCTGCATCTTGAAAACCCGACGAGTTATTTTATTTAACTGTCGCGGCATGCATTCTACTCACAACCTTTACAGCTGCACTTTGATGATGAATATTGAAAGAAAGTTAAAAAAAAAAAATATTAAATCATTCAATAATAAGGAATTATGATGGATGCAAAAAGATAAATTACATTGCCGGACAGGTAAATCTTAATCCGCAATCTTGAACGACTATGAAAAGATATGAGAAGATGTGTACGCGAAAAAGTGTAATTTGTTGTAAATAGTTCAATTCTCATCCGAAAATCATGTGTATATATCGGGATATTCGACAGCTGCCATTAGGCCCAAACACATCATAAATAATTGTGCCATGTAAAAGACGAGACAGGAGAAGATTTAATTTGTAAAAAAAGAAAAGAAAAAATGCTTTCACATTTAAGGTCGGTGGAGTAAAAGCACCCGCATGGAAGGCTGCAGGGACCAAACGTAAAGTTGTGCTCCACATTGTCGATAGGAATGTTTAGGGCCACATCTTTTCAGTCCTGCTCTACTTGACTAGGGCTTAAGTATGATAATAATTATATGTGGAAAGGTCTGGGATGATCGGGTTGTGGATGGAATGCTTCAAACAATAAACAAAGCAGCAAATTCACATTTAATGGAAAAATCCAAATTTCATGTGTGAAGATAAGACTGCAGACACCATACTTCATCAGACAGGAAGAGATATTATAAAAATGTCAGTGTGGTCAAGAAAACGTAAGAACAGAAGGCTGTGGATCTGGAGTAAGGACATCTTTATAAATGTAAAACGTCGTTGAAATAGGAGGAATCAGAGGGAATAAGAAATAGAATAAGAAGATGATAATGATGATGAAGAAGAAGAAGAGAAAGAAGAACAAGGAGGAAAAAGAATGAAACAAAGTTGAGGAAAGGAAAGAGATGTCGGAGAGAAGACTGAAGATGACCTACCGCCTCGAGAGCCACACTCAAAGTTTCTGTGATCCATGAACTGGACTAAACTTGCAAAGACCGCGTTGCATCTCTCACATCTCATCACCTTTGACTCCTTTACGTCTTCGACGCTCACAATGTCCACAAGAGCAGGTTCTGACTCGCACTGCCTCTTGATCGACATTGGTGCCACAGTTTCATCTTCAGGCAAACTTTCTTGAGATTCCATTGAAGGATATACCTCAAGACGTGCCGGGCCGCCTGAAGATCATGGATTAAAATCGAATTTTGATAGCACACAATCATGAGACTGAAGGTATGAATTTGAGTAAACTGCTTTAAAACTTTATTCGTAAGCCGTTAGTTTATATTTCACTTCTCCGTACGTTGCTCTCACTTACACTCTTCTGTGTAACCTCCCCCCCCCCCCCCACCCCGCCTTTTTTTCTTTGTCCGTCTATCTATCTGTGTGTGTGTGTATCTCTCTCTCTCTCTCTCTCTCTCTCTCTCTCTCTCTTCTCTCTCTCTCTCTCTCTCTCTATCTATCTATCTATCTATCTCTCTCTATATTTATTATATATTGATTGCTCTAAAAATATATTTTCAATCTATATAGCGATTCCTATTTCTCTACTT
>JAWDGP010005047.1:1065000-1080000 GCA_033675545.1 Elysia crispata | reverse complement strand
GAGAGAGACAGAGACAGAGAGAGAGAGGCAGACAGACAGACAGACAGACAAATAGACAGACAGACAGAGACAGAGGCAGAGAGACAGGCAAACAGAGCAGATAAACACAGAGAGGGAGAGAGCAGTGCAACAGAGAGAGAGACAGACAGGCAGACAGACAGACAGAGTCAGAGACAGAGAGTATATAGTTTCAATCTTAGAAACAACACAATCACAAGCGTTGAGTATTTAGAAATTTGTCATTCGGCTTTCCTTTTTTGAGTTTTCTGTTACGTTTTCATCGGTCCTGCAGACCACACCAGATTGTTGGGTGACAATAACTTCTGCACCAGCGTCTATCGTTGAAGGTCTAGACAATCCTTCACCTTGGGCTCTCTCTGTCCATGTGAAGTTAGCAATCCATTTGCCCACACTACGACCCTACTGCTATGTTCCCTTTTTATTCTCACACTCACACACACAGACACACCCACAAGCAGTACAAGTCCATAGGCCAGGAAAACAGGCAGAAAGGAAGAACCCCCTGGGATGTCCAATGGCTGGTTGCCATGGCGACCGTAGTCCCAGGGGAGAGAGGAGACAATTGACACTAAAGGCCACGTGATGCTCCGCTCCACAGGGAGTCACCAGGCCGACCTGGGCTGCGCTGGGAGCTAGTTCTGTTCAGGAGCTCGCAGAGACAGGGGGGAGGGGGGTGGCTTGAGGAGATCAATAGCCACAAACTGTTAACTTTCTCAATTAAAAAAATAAAACTTGCAGACGTTCTCTATTATCTGGAGAAGGGTATATCATCACTTCAAGACAAGATATTATATATTCTGTTTCTATTGACACCTTCTACCTTGAACTATAATATTCCATATTAATTTAGGTTTTTTAAGTTTTTCACAGAATCGCACAAGGAAATTAATTGTGTCATAAAGGTTCGCGCCCGTTGCACGAATTCGAAAAGTTAATATTCATGGGTGAAAAGAATACTTTCGCTTTCCATAGTTCTAAAAATATTAATGTTTAGTACATGTATTTACTCACCTTTACAAGATTTCGGCCTGGCTTGCTTCCTGCGAGACATGTTGTGAGGTGATGGGAAGTAAGCTTCCGGAAGCAGATACTACATTAATTAGCAAAAGCGTTGCGTGCAGCGTATTGAACAGGTCACCACAGAACTTCTGTCTCCGCAGTTGAGGACAGTGTACAGCCCTGGGTCTATTCGGCTTTATCAACCTTTGCGAGAAGAGTCTGCTTCACTATATTCACTATTTCTCCTCTTTAGAGCAGACAAGGAAGCATTCAGACAGAGAAGACCAAGACACCGGTCTTGAGGAGATGGGGTGGGCAGCGTGTCTCTTCAAATGCTTTGAACGCGAGCCCATCTTGGTTCCCTCTCTTTACACAATGCAGAGTAAAACCTTGTGGCCTCTGGCTTTTGAATCTTTTATCTATTTTTTAATTATTTAACATAGAGATCTTTTTGTCAAATTGAATCCGATATGTCAGTGTGCGTAAACTTAGATTATTACATGATTTGTGGCGGTAACCACCATCAACTCGAGATAGCAATCAATAAATAATAAGAGTTTGAAACAAGTCCAGCTGATTGCAATATCCATTCACTGAAACGGAATATCATTTTTTAATACAGATAAAGTAAAGAACATAAGACACAAAACAAGGCCGAGCTTACTCTTATAACGTAAATTCCTAACCTCATCATGCACTGTCATGGCACATAATCTAATCACGATACGCCATTACAGATTACGTAATATAATGTTTGCACTTAAAAAAGACCCCGTAAAGGATAATCTCAGAGATGTGCTTTATTACCACGTATAGGAGCTTATTTAAAACAACGGTTGATAAGTCGATTCCCCAGTTTTCATTTGTTCTATGTCCAGTTTCACTAAAATTAGAGGTAGCATCAGTTTTCATCCCTTAAAAATACTATCTATATTCCCTGTTAATTTTAGAACCAACAGTCAAACAAAATGAGTCAACTTTTGTTACATTTGTTCTATGTCCAAAATCTGAGTATAAGATGAATGAAAGTTTAAAAGCCATTTTCTCAACAAAAAAAAATCACTAAAAATGAGGCGTCGAAGTGTTAAGATAATAAGAATAGTGTATAGACTGAGCTAAATTAAAGACTATATATATGCACATTACGTCATCAAAGCTATCCAAACATAAATCGTAAATTTATGGTTTCTCAATAGTCTAGCCTCGCCATCCTCTAGCCAAGAGAGAACAAACTTTGTCGGATTTTTTCACGATATAAAAAGCTCATAGAACTTGAACAATATCCTAATAAAAACATAGAAACTCACTTGAATCCTCACAAGAAGTAAAAAAGTTAAATTGTGTTCTGCCACAGAAGAGTAGCTGTCTGAGTTGGGCTTGCTTACAGCGCAGGCGGTCCTCTTTTGACACGACTACAACCCCAGCAGCACCACAACCACCACAACCACCACCACCACCTTCACACTGCCTCTAACCTCCCGAGATCAGCAGCAACCGCACCGCTGCGGGCGGTAGGGGGGAAATGGCAAACTCGGAAAGGGACCAGCAAGGGGGAGTAGGGAAATTACTGTAGCGCAGCAGGCTTTCCACGCACAGGCTCCCACAGCCGGCACGTCCCCAGGGATAGAGCGAACGGGATGGAGGAGGGGACGCGAGACAACAGCAGGAGAGATGGTGAGAAAGGGGTGGAGGTGATTTCGCAGAGGTCTATGGTGTGGCGAGACACAGAGAAAAAGATATTTTAAAATGAATATAAAAACAAATCACCATGCCATAGTAAAGCTGAATCGTTCTTTTCATTGCACCATCATTGTACGTGAGCATGATTCTCTTTCAAACTGAGTGATGTAAAGGGATAAAATATAAGAGAGTGTATGCAATAAAGGCAAGTTGACATAGCTGATATTAAACAACAGGTATAAGAGATTCATAAATTGATTTGTGTCTATTATTTATTGAGGTAGGTATGAAAAGATAATGTTAAGTTGTGGAAAAAGAGACAGTGAGGTGTGAGAGAGTGAGGAAGAGAGGGGGGGGCATAGGGAGGAGGAGTGTGAGCGTCACGAGAAAGGTGGTCTGAGACAGAGAGACGGACAGTCAAACGTGCAAAAGTTGAGCTACAGGCAGGTAAACAACAAACATTCTATCCAACCACACAAGTAAACAGACACAAACAGTAACGGTTTCTACATTGTTAATAAAAATTCGAACAAAATCTTGGTTGTTGAGGAAACTGGGAAGTCAAAGAGTAGTGAAGAAAATACATTACTCTGTACTGTATGTTGAGGTCTGGAAATTGGATTGGTAGAGAGAGGGAGCCAACAAAACCCGGGAGAGGGGGGGGGGCTCCCCAGGGAGCCAACCTTTCATGCCCGGCCAGATCTCTGCTTCCTGATTCGAGCTAGCTGGGTGCCCCCCTGGGGGATATAATACGAAATATTTTTAGGGCGAACGTGTTCCTCATAGTTTTTTTTTTCCCCTGCTAACACTAATGTTGACTTGAGAGACGATAGAAGAGTACTGCGATGATATCCTGCTGTGGTGTGGCTAACCTAGGAAAAGAGGTCGTTGCAAAGTATCGTTATTGGTAAATGTATTATATCGAATGCAGATAACTGGGAGAACAATATTACATAAAGATGTAGGAAGAGAATGGAAGAATAAAAAGATACCGTAATAAGTTCTATAGATCGATATACATATATATATATATATATATATATATATATATATGTGTATATATATATATATATATATGCAAATTGCGTGAGAGAGATTCAGGCAGACAGAGACAGAGACAGAGATAGACAGACAGACAGACAGATACACAGAGCTAGAGAGAGAGGTAGTTAAATTGATAGACAGATAGATAGATAGATAACCAGATATCAAAGATCGACACCTGATAGGCGATAGGCACTAAACTTCGAAGTTGTGAATAAAATGCATTAAGTAAATGATATATATATATATATATATATATATATATATATATATATATATATATAAAGATGGTGAAAAATGAAAGAGGCAAAAGGCGTCTTGCTTGTAGAATAGCGGATTGTTCAATGGTTAGGGCAACGCCTTGCCCGGGAGGCATTTTCTATCACTGTGAATTTCCAGGAAGTAGATTAGAGTAATCGTTTATCTGTATTAAAAAAAGAAGCGCATGTAACTTACACTAATCTAATCATATACAGTATTCTAATTCTAAGGCTTTGAAGAGGTTTGAAATAAGAGATTCAAATGGGGAAGCGGGAAAACTCTTGTTTATTGGACACGCTTACTTAGCATTCAACTGTCGAATAGTACCAGCTTCCACGAAGTGATTATACCCTTTATCTACACGTATCTAGGAGTGGGTGGTGTCTATATTCTTAATAAGTCTATGAATGAATGATACTTACTGGTAGTGATCATAATACCCATTATCTCTCTGTATTTGAAGTCGACTTTGTGTCTGTCAAGTATATGTTAATTTCTTGACTTAAAGAGATGCAAGATGTGAGGCCGAATATAGCCATTGGCATCTGTTTTTAGGTCATGCTGCTGTCATTGTGGAAGATCATCAATTCTAGTGTAATAGCGATCGAAACCTTGAAGTGTAGTTTTCTTTTTCCTCGACGGCATTAACGATCCAGATTTCTTAGCATTTTCAGTTGCCTGCTGACACACAGAGTGATAAACAATTTCTTTCACAAATTGAAAGGGAAAAAAAATGATGCAAGTAACGTGAATACGTTTCACCGTTACAGAAAATCAATACTTAAAAAAAAAAAAAAGAAATATGTTTGGCTCTAGCATCGAAATTGTTTTATTGCTTTACGCCCATATCCTATGCTATTGCTCTCTTTACGCTCACTGTCAATTTCTCTTGATTAATTTAGTTACGACCTTGACACCATCTAGAATGTATGTTAAAAGGTCCCTTTACTCACAAGCATTAACTATAATATTCTAGTTCTATCTAATTAATTCTTCTTCTTTTTCATTTACTTCTGTTTGTATGTCTGTCTGTCTGTCTCTGTCTCTGTCTCTCTCTGTCTCTCTCTCTCCATCTATTTATCTATCGTTCTCTCTATCTTTCTTTCTATCTATCTATCTATCTATCTATATATCTATCTACTTATCTTTCTATTTATCAATCTCTTTTGTAATTTATCTTTTCCTCTCTCTTAATCTCGTCCTGTGTCAGCAGGTCTCTGTGCCTGTCAGGTTTTGTTATCTGACCGTCTCTTTTTGTCTGCCTGCCTGTCTGTTTATCTCTCTCACACACTCACATAATTGCATCAAGGTTCGCTGACTTGTGAAGTTGCATTGTTGTGAAAGTCTCCCGTCAAATCAATATAGATCAATACAAATCATAAACCAGGCACTTTCCCGGTCGCCAGTGTCAGCTTGACAAATCCAACTTCTACCATCTTTTTCTCCTTTTCCCCTTGAGTGGGCCTGCTGAGGAAACCCAAACACCGATGTCGAATGAGCCGCTTAAATCAATACTCTCATTGCAATTAAGATATGTTTTATATTTTATTATGATTGGTGTACACAGTATGGAAATGATAGGCATAATGGTTTTAGCCGAAATCATAATGTGGTGTTGCCCAAGTCTTTTAGAAACACAATATCTACCTCATTTCCCGACCTGGGAGTGAGAACGTTGCGGAATGATAAAATATGAACGATCTTGTTAGTTTTCGGGTGACAAGTCACTCAAAAGGCTTTATCCTTGCGATGCTCCTTTGCAAGTTGAGAAAGGTGTGTTGGTTGATAGTGATCTTTTGATGGACCTTCGAAGATCAATAGTCAGTCGTAGCATAGAACCCTTTTATTAAGAATTTAGATGAAACAAGGCTGAAAAATGTGCAGCCTAGTGACTTGAAAAAGAACGGCCGCTTAATATAAGGAGACTCATTCTTAATAAGTCCGTGAAGTCCCTCTCAGAGTTCCATCATTGCGATTGTCATCTTTTTAGTTACAATCATCAACATCAGCATCATCCCCAATGAAAACCATCGATTAGGGCACCTCCAGCCGCTTAATCTTTTTTTCCAAAAACAAGGGACATCACCTAACATTTTATTAAGCTATCCACAGGAATGGTGCAGTAGAACACCTTAAAATGCGAGCGACAAATTTAGTTTCCGATTAGTCCACTGCACAGTGATACAAGTTATGGCCCACTGGGTACAGAGGGATGTGTACAAGTCCGATAACTCTAAAGATACCTCGATGCTTCTCATTCCTTGAGCAGCTGAACTCGGCACTGTGTTCGCTGAGGTAGTTTTGCTCGACGTGCAGCGACTTCACGCAGAACAAGAGTTCCTGGGCTGTATAGTCTGCCTTGCTCCATGCAATGAGTTTTCGCTGATTAATCCCCTAAGCACCAATGAAAAGCTATGATCAATTTCGATTTTTAATTCAGTTATCTTTTACACAATTTCAAAAAACTTTTACGAAATGATTTTTTTAATTTATTTTTTTTTCGCACCGATCTTCCTAGTAAAGAAATTAATTTCAATACTAAACCCTTTTAAAATAATTAGATACACTCAGTTAAGACGACTGCTGCTGTAGGCAAAAAAAAATGGCGATGATGATCAGGATGATGATCACGATGATGATGATGATCGCTTACCATATGATGTGTGAAGCTGATTAAATAATTATGTGTACTGGGTAATTATTATCATTCAAATTTTCGATCCATGTGTTCACTCAAATGAAGTGGCTTTGTTGTCTAGCATTTTAAACGGAGGGTAAATTAAAAACACTTTGATTAAACAACGTTCCCCACAAAAATGGCTGCGAAACCTTCGGCAAGCGGTAGGAGACACGGCTAGATCTAGTTTTACGTTGTGATGTGGAATGTGATAAATAGAAACACATTGGTCGACATGTTATCAGTGCAAAGCAAAGGTGACCTTTGACACACAGATTTATCAGCATTGACCATCCTGAGTCTGTTTCAGTTTATTACACTAAAGAATACTTACACCTGTGTTGAAGTTAAGTGTAAACTTATTTTTAACCTCTTTAGTAAACTTCAGCAGACAATATCGGTATATCAATCAATAGCAGCATCACATAATTATTTAGTAGATATAAAATAGAAAATGGACAATTCTTTGGCAGATGTTCCCAGTGGATTGTTTAAATACTTGAGTAATGAAGTACCCAAGTAGATCACTACTTAGAAACCATAAAAGTGGGTCGCAAATTTAAAACATTCAAATACAAAATACTTAACATCAACTTTACATTTCATAAAACAAATATACAGTTAGTGTAATGTAACGCAATAATGAAATCAATTTTTTTTTTATCTCGATGATAATCAGGGAATAAAATTTTACGAAGGAACTTAGTATATTTAGCTGTATGTTACAAAACATCTCTAACACATAATCCATGTTATTTAGATTCGCTTACACAGTTTTATGTAATCCGCTAGAGGACAATTCTTTATTCTATTTATGAATAGAAATGTTCATAAAACATAAAGAGATGACGGCTTCGCTGTACAACTTTCCTTGGAATGGAAATCAATTGTAGATATGAGCGATTCAGAACATTTTTAGAGTGTGTTCCTCTGCTTCACAAGTGATTTATTACTTCATTTTTTTTAGAAACTTCATGGATGCTTAAAGTTCAGGAAATAGATTAGGTACAAATGTTTCGCTGCATTATATGTGAGTTAAAAAAGAGGTTTCTCAAAGTTTCCTTAAAATAGCACTTAGCATCTTGTATATCAGATAAATCATGAATTTTGCATTTTTAAACGTGTTTTACCATTTCGACTGACAAGCAAGCACTTCTGACTGTTTTACAAGAGAAAAGAAAGTATTGAAATTTCTTTTAACCAAACTGTTTCATTTTTTTCAATTCAGTTGAGGAGCATGCAATGCAAGTGTTGAATTGAAAGTCCAGAAAAGAAGTTCAGTAGATAGTTTGAAACAGTTCCACTCAGCTTTTCGTTAACGAGAGAGTTCGAAACTTTTGTGTACGGAAAATGCGAGAGTCGCTCTAAATGTCAGCTTCTAAAATCTCTAAAATGTTAGTTGGCGCAGAGATGGTTCGGGCAGTTCATTGTTTCTGATTTCCCCAGTTGAGCCTGCCATCTTACCTACAGCAAAGGGTTACCCAAGTATTATAAAATTGCAACAGCTTCGTTTGGAGGCTAAAGCTGTTTGTTTTTTGTTTTATTTTGTCGTTTTTTTTTTGTTTGTTTTTTGTTTGTTTGTTTTTTTTGGTGTTTTTTTTTTTGGTTGAAGTTAATATGAGAAAAAGTTGTTTTGAAATTATCTATGCAAAGACGTGTTTGCCACGATTCTCTTACCACTTCTACCAGGATGAGAGAAATTGTCCTGCAATGTGCAAAGGTACTGTGGGACTTCGCTAGGTTAAACCAGATTCCTGTAAAGGTAGGCTGAGTTACCATTCCCATTTTCTTCCCTAACTCTCGAACCTAATTCTGTGAAAAACGAAACACCCGATCCAAGCCTCCACTTATTATAGCTTCTGATCAATTTTTAAATACTTTTTGCTGCTCTATATTCTTGAATTTTTCAAATAAGGCCTAATGTTGTACAGCAAAACTATTATTTGGCATTATAAAAATATTATACGTCTATGTGAAAAACATCTCTGGTTGAATTCGTGGGAGCTCAAACCAAGACTAGCGTGTTGCTTTCAAAGGTAATTTTACTGTCAAGCACTATTAAAAGGGGAACAGACCTTTTGATTCAGATGACAAGCATCACTTTAAATTTTATGAGTGAGAGTTTGTTTTTTTTAATTGCACAAAGGAATTTCTTGCTAAGCATGATTGGTTTACAGGCATCTTGGAAATCCTTCTTCGATAAATTCAGATAATGATGATAGTCAGTCTTTAACAATTTGGGAAACAGCTATCGGTTTAAACAGAAGGCTTTGCTTTAAGTAATTAAACCTGTATTATACTCAGGATTAAAAAGCAATCATTTTCATTAACGCTACCTCCCTCATCTGTTTAGTAGATCAAATTCTGTAAAGTATTTAACAGCGAAAATCATGTAAAGTTCATGGTTGATATAATGCTTACCTACGGTACACAGGCCGTGATTGAGGAGGACGGAATGCCAATGCGTGAGACATTTATTTAATTATTGACTCGCACTCACGTCACCTTTTTTTGCCTTTCCTGACTTATTCAGACATACATGACATTCAACTGAGGCCCGGATTGGTTGGTACGGTATATAGGCAAGTTTTACCTTGACGATGAATTTTTATTCTTTTCTTGATTAATTGAATGTTACAGAATTTTTATTGGATGATTCCTCAACACTTTTTTTTTTCCTCCCTTTGCCAGAGTGATGTCATGATTGTCCTCGGGAACGATGATCCCCGCACTGCAGAGTACGCTGCCGACCTGTTCTTGGAAGGGTGGGCTCCCCTTGTTCTAGTCACAGGCAAAGATGGCTCCGGAACTAAAGGTAAGAATGTAACAGCGAAGATAATTTTGATAGAGGTTTTCTTCGTTTTTCTTTTTCAGAAACTTTTTATGTTCCTTATTTGATCTAGACTATATTAGGAACCGATTCAACGTGTTGGTGTTTATCAAATGTGATAGGTCTCCTCTGAGATCCTAATATAACCTTATGAAGGTCTTTTCTAAGGTATTTATAAAGTTGAGAGAATTAGGATTTACATGCATTACGTACTCTGCTAAATATGTGAGAGATAATTGACTGTAAAATTCAGGCTTGTAATCATAACTTTGAAATACCTATAAATTAAATTTGTCGGTTATGCAATGTCGATAGATTTCATTTTCAAAACGTATTATGCGTCGTCAAGTCATTTCTGATCCTTTAACTAAAGCCTGTTCGGTTGAGTGCACTCTTTACTTAATTCTCGCTGTATCTTATCTTATGTTGCTATTCATGGCGTATCGTATTCTTTACTATTTGATTACCTGAATGTGCCAATTTTGTTCGGTTCCTTGGGAATTTTCAAATGTGACTCGGATCCTTATAGTTTGTTTTACTTTTGGATTCGATATCTGACGCACAGATGAAGCTTCTGAGCAAAATGTTTGAAAGATCTGGATCCATCCATTGAGCCAACTTGATGTAAGATGCCGTAACTAAGCATCCACGTTGAAAGCAGTCTAGCAGTAGGGCCTAGCACTTCTGCTTTAGCATTTCACAATAAATTTCAACAAAAGACATTAAAGTTTTATTTTTTGTTCAACGGAAGAACATTATGCCAAAATTCTGGATCAACATCGATAAGTATAACTTTTAAGGGTTACTTCTAATTTGCGACAAAATCCAGAATCTAGATCTTTGTCTAACTTTGATGTTTCGCTACGGCTCTTCACCGTGAACGAGATGAACCATCTAGTTATCAGCTGGAGTGCAAAGAATGGTTCAGAAAAATGTTATTGGATGAAGCTAAGAGATTGGTTTACTTAAAGAGTTTGGTTATCTCAATAGCTAATCTTTGAATGCTTTGACTCGATACAAATGTTTTTCATCTTGCATTACTTTTTCTTTCAAAGTAAGAAATCTGACTAGTTCGTCAGAACTATTGTAAATATCTTTTTGGTTTTTTTGAGGTTTCACTTTTGTTGTAGAATTCTCTTCAGTTCAACGTTTGATCTTAAACATAAGGTACGATATTTGAATGGAATTTAGACCTGAAGCGAGCATGTCCTTATAACGATATACGGAATTCACCTGGCGAAATATACTTAGCATAGCAAAGGTTGACAGAAGTCAATACCATGTTGTTTCTTGCTTAACATCACTTCATATATTGTTTGACATTTTTTTTTCAAAGCGAGTGTTTTCAACAAAAACAAAAAATAGTGAAAATTATACACTATAGGTTAGGAGTCAGCCGATTTATTTATAGTTGTTGTTGGGGTTTTTTTTTCAAGAAGGTCATCAAGTAAAGTATATTTGCTAGGTTCAATCATCCTTTTTTTAATTGCATAACATATTGCAAAATGTTTTAATCTCGAAACCAGAAAGGGAAAGTGAAAAGAAGGACAAAAATATGAAATAGAGCAAGAAAAAAAGAAGAACGAAAAAATATATTTATATAAAAAAGGAAGTGGGTAGAAGAAGGGGAAAGAAGAATTGGGAAAAGGAGCAGAGAATAGAAACGAATCGGAAATCGAGCAATGGAATATGTGTGTACAGACTACACTTCATAGTTAACTACTCACTTCTAGGTGCACACCAGATTTGTTAACATTGCATGCTGGATATTTAAACACCCCAAAATGGCCAGGTAAACTTCCACAAAACAAGACAGAAGCGGAGATGTTCCACGACCTGATGGTGGCCAGAGGTGTGCCCAAGCCATACATTCTTCTGGAGACCGAGGCGACCAACACGGGCGAGAATGTCCTGCTCTCGCAGGCGCTGCTGGGCCGAAAGGGCATCACTCCCAACAGAGTTATGATTGTGACCAAAAGCCTTATGGAGCTAAGGGTAGCCCTCACCTTCAAGAAACAATGGCGTGGGGCGGAGCAAGTAAGCAATGTCAATATTATTCTTATACCAGTGCCAATGAACTGACAATAATTGATACATAGATCGGTACATCGAATGATTAGTTTGTAAAAGCCACTTTCTACGAAACGTAATGTTCTAGACAATTTTAACATTAGCATGACCCATGGCTTGAAATCAAAGTTTAAAATCCTTCCAGAGCTGCAGGCGTACGTGTAACCACTCGGAAGGAGCTCAAAGTATACCGAAGTGTCTTAAAGAGGCTGAGAACATTGGAGATTTTGTTTTCTATTTGCATGCGCAAAAATTGTCAATAATTGAACAATAGTGATGCTAACAATTTTTTCTCAGCTTGAAGATCTTCGGAATCATTGTTCAAGCTTGGTTCACATGGCTCTCAAATTATTAATTCAAAAAAGGTTTTATTGGTTCTAATATTTGTTGCAGGATCAATGTTAACAAAAGGAGTTAGGACCCCAAATTGTATACACCCTTCAACATTGCAAAACAAGTTTAAAAAAAAAAAAACCGGAATTTTAGAAATTTCAATCAAAATAGTTTTTTTGCGACGGCCTTCTTAAAATTACCAGCCTATATATTTTATCCTGCAATAGGTAAACCTGAGTGTGTGTTCACCACCTTTGACCTTGCTGGAGTATCCAAGTCCTTATGTTGGCAACATGGATCACGTAGTCGGTTACCTGGCAGATAATTTTGCTAAACTCACCAAGTATGCAGAGCTTGGTTTCCAGGTGCCTGTAAGCATCCCGCCTCATGTACAGCGAGCCTATTCCATCTTGGTTGACCAGCTACAGGAGCAGCGCTGACGATCACGGCAAACTTATTTGAGCAATATTATTTCAATATCGTGGTGGCCGTGTTGCAAAGCCTAAGCATGATATTTATCAGTTTGCGATCTGTACAAATAGCCGTTGCTTTTGAAAGGTGGAAGAAAGTTTGAAGATAGTTTTAAATCTGACTTTCCTCTTAAGTTTTTGCTTTTTTAAATTAAACTCTGTGGGAAGATTTTGATTTGTAAATAAACATGTAAATCTAGCGTATAAGTTGCTAACAATGTGTAATTTTGGACAGATGAGTCGGCATCTCAGACTTTTCAAGGTACTTATAATTGGAACTAAAAAAAAAATTTTTGTTAGAATTTTAAATCAAGACAGATGTTGGTTTGCCGTATAGGTAAAACTTCTCTAGAAATCCAGTCGATAAAGGTTCTTTAGAACAGAGGTAACACCATTAAAGAAGAAAATTACTGTACAAATAGTTTTTTTCCTTAACGACCTGTAACCAGTAATGTATAAACAGTTTTCAGAGCTATAGATTTGATTTATTCCTGTTTACTTTACTGTCTCAAACTATGAATGACGATTATAACAAACTAAGAGCTGCCCAATAAAGGTTTCGTTAGAAACTGAGTGAAAGTTTTTAGAACTTGAACTCGCGTGCCTCTTTTTTTTTAGTCTTAGTTTTGCGTCTCAGCCTTTATATCGAGGGCTTGTTATTTATTATTATTTGCTGTTTTTTTTTTTTTTGGTTGTTTTTTTTTTTTTAATTTCAGCCCAACAATTATCATTCTTTTCTCTTGTATGAACTCTGGAATGCAGCGGATATGAAATAAAAAATATTCATCAGAGTGGCAACAAACGTCCGTAACTTTAAAACATCAAAATATCTTGTGATCAGAACAAACTGCATATTGGAGAGAAAAAAAAAACATTCTGGACCTTCCCCAATCCCTAAAAAGCTTTGTTACAATTCTCTTTATCAGGCTGTGCAGGTACAAACAAAAATGGGCCTAGAGTTGCCCTGCCTTACGAGACTTTACCGCTATCCATTTACTTAAACGTATTAGAATGAGAGCATTTAAAAACTTCAATATACTGAGCGTTTAAAAGGATTTGTAAAAGGTAGAATTTTATAAAATTAGCTGACTATTCTCATTTAGATCTAGTACCTTTAAAACTTGATCCAGATCCTTCAAAAATACAAACGGAAATTCCAATGTTAAGAATTTAGCTAACTCAAGAAAGATAAGAACAGAGTACTACAAATGGAGAAAAGATTTAAAAAATCAATTTTTCAATTGACTTTCTTGATTTATTTGCGCATCCATACGCCAGAGTAGAAAACCCCAGCAGTCTCTGCTGTCAGTATGATGAGAGTCACCTACAGTTCAGTCCTGTGAGTTGTGCAAGTAATCCTCTGATTCTTCAGTTTTTGCTCGGGTAAGGTTTGAGACATTTATTTTTTTAGTACTGTTGGCAGTGTTGTTATTCGCCTCTATTAAAGTTGCTTACCAAAGTTAATGAAATGCAGCTTTTTTGCATGTATTCTTTGTTTTTCTTTGTAGTATTTGGACGATTTATCCTTGTGTGGCTTGCAAAGCCTCTCATTAAAAAAAAAAGGTGCATGTTATTTGTTTAAGATCTCTCGTAGTTGTTTCTTACTGAAGGCGAAGGAAGATTTGTGAGTGCTCTATAAAGTTAGGTTTTTGTGCTCCTTTTCATTTTGTCTTGTCTTATTCTGTTGCTTTCAGCTTTATAACGGCAGCTTGAGCAATACTTTCTGCTTTTAATGTCATTTGTTTCGCCGATCAAGGATGCACATCTTGACACTTAAAAGAAAAATGCTTTTTATCAGTCTCGTTACATTTATTCTTGTAAGTAAGGAGAAAGCCCTTCTTTAGAGTCAAGTGTCGGTGTCAATGATGGTTCTATATTTCACTCTTAAGTTAATGTGAGGTTGATGTCTCAGACAATCTCCCAACAATGAAAAGGTTTGATACTTGGCCTTCTTTGTCAATTTGAAAGCAAATGTTTACTCATGCTTTTGCCCGTAGTAAAAATAGTTGTCTTTTTTTTGTTTGATTTCAACCTCTACCAAGTTCTCTTTCTCTCTTTCTCTCTCTCTCTCTCTCTCTCTCTCTCTCTCTCTCTCTCTCTCTCTCTCTCTCTCTCTCTCTCTCTCTCTCTTTCTCTTTCTCTCTCTCTCTTACTCTCTTTCTCTCACACACTTTCTTTCTCTCTCCCTCTCCCCCCCCCCTCCCTTTTTTGTGTTAAATAAACAAGTGACAATGTTTTAATAGAGTCAGAAGCAAACCAAGACTTGTTTTAAAAAAATGTAAAGTCCTGTTTATTGAGGTACATAACCATCTGGATAATTAACAACGATGCCCGACGGGCAGTTAACAATTGGGCAGCATTTCCCTTGTGGTGCGGGCAGCAGTTTACAAACTGACGGCAAGTCACGGAAAGTCAAGCATCTGGAACAGGAATTACAATTACAACTTTAAAAGACAACAACAAGAGTAACGCCCAATATTAATGATTACACCTATTAAAACATTTCATGGATGGCGAAACATTAATCAGTTTTAGAGAACGATGTGTACATTCTTAACAGGGTTTGAGATTGTAAGCTTTTTTTGTGTTTGTGGTTTTCATGAGCTGCATGGCAT
>JAWDGP010005047.1:1005000-1060000 GCA_033675545.1 Elysia crispata | reverse complement strand
TTTATCCTCTCTCTCAAGGTTCTCCAGCTCCACTTTAACGCTAGAACAATAGCAATTCCTCCCTTACCAGCGGGCAATGCCTTACCCATCCAAAGAGAAGGCATCGAACTGAGCACCCTTCAGATCACTGAAGCTGGAGTTGACGATTCGACTCGGATCAAACCAGCTCAGACGGTCGGTGCCAGTGGCATTGAAGATGATGTAGCCGTTCTCTTGTCCATTGGTCATCACGGACAGTTTCACCTGAGGAGCCATTGATAATTCATGATATCAGTCGCGCCGAGATGTGAAAAATTCAAATCAAACAAATTGCAGCATTGTTAAATGATTTTTAAAATAAGAATTGATGAACCATTTCAAACCAAAATTATACTTTAAGAAGATGGTCAAGGCCCTTACAAAAACTTCCTATTTGGTCTGAGTTTTGTTTTTGAACCCAACTTCACCTTATCAAAATTCTTTGTCTCTTTTCTTAAATAGTTAGTGAAACTGACCAGTTCAAACTTGCACTTGTCCCAGTAGTTTGGTAGGCTAGGTTTATAGTTCTCTTTGAGCTGGTTGTCCAGTTGTCTAGCTATCGGATTCTTTGCGTTGACTGTTCCAGGGCCCTTCCATGTGGTCAACAGGTCTCCTGGAGCGCCGCCCACACCCTTGAGCAAGAGCTGCCATCCTGAAGGAGTGACAAAGGCACGCGTTAGGCAGAAAATCACACTGGACAGTGTGATATAATAGTTTGAAACTTTCATCAGTCTGTGGTGAAAATTTTCATAAATATGAGGAAAGCGTTCAATATCTACCTTACAGACTATGATTAGTATGAAGTCACGCAAGAAGTTCAAATGGAGTGCAAAGCTTTGTGAAGACAGGGACATGTTAGAATGCACGGTAAGAAAACGAGCTATACTTTGAAATTACGAAAAGGTTGAACATTTTGAAGAAAAGGGGCAGTGAATTATGAAGTTTAAGTAAGAATTAATCCCGTTATCACGGTTGTGTTGAACATTGATATGATATATCTTGAACTATCGATGTATTACTGAGTGTCAGGATATCGGACTTTATCTACGGGTTGTTTGTTGAAACCCACAACAAGGAAGAGGTGACCTTTAAACTATCATTTGAATCAGAACACCAGCCCAGACGTCGAGAGTAAGATTCACCTGGGTCTGAGATTCCAGTAATGTTCTCTCCCTTGCCTGCTGGGGTCGGTCCTAGAGTGCCTTGGCCACCGAAGCCTCCAGTGTCAGGGTACACAGTGTATGTGGTAACTGTGTGGCAATAGGAAGAGAAGGATCCAGTAGTCCATAATTATAATTCAGCATTTCATTGTATATATTTTATGAACTAGCAGAAGAAAACTCTCTCTCTCTCTTTCTCTCTCTCTCTCTCTCTCTCTCTCTCTCTCTCTCTCTCTCTCTCTCTCTCTCTCTCTCTCTCTCTCTCTCTCTCTCTCTCTCTCTCTCTCTCTCTCTCTCTCTGTGTGTCTCTCTTTCTTACTCTCTTTTTTATTGCCTAACTTACTATGATGGTTGATGTATTTGCTTTATTCTTTACTCACCTATTTTAACTTCAGTCTATTCCCCTCATTTTATTTACATGTTAGACATATTGAACTGATATTTCGCGTCTCAATTTGCTCCTCTCGATTTACGTTTTAGAAACATTCCTTCCAAAGATTACCGAGCTGGTTAGTTATTTCCCTTTGTCCATCTTGCAGATTCTTATAGATCTACAATCTCAAGTCAATTCTTTCTAATGATAAATCTATTTAATATTTTATGTTTCTCTAAAGAAATGTTTGGCTCTCTCACCATCACAGAGGTTGCATGTAGCGTTACAGTTGGTGCGAGCCCATTCTTCATAGATGCCCGTGCAGTAGAATGAGGCAATGTTAGCGCAGTTGTCCAGCTTGTCCTTGCATGATGGGTTAGACGGTGCTGGACCTGCATGATCAAGCAATAAAGACAATAAAGATTTGTTTAATGGTCTTTCCTTCTAGTTACGATATGAGGAGCGTTACTACTATTACTACTACTACTACTACTACTACTACTACTACTACTACTACTACTACTACTACTACTACTACTACTACTACTACTACTACTACTACTACTACTACTACTACTACTACTACTACTACTACTACTACTACTACTACTACTACTACTACTACTACTACTACTACTACTACTACTACTACTACTACTACTACTACTACTACTACTACTACTACTACTACTACTACTACTACTACTGCTGCTGCTATTTTCTACTTATCTTGCAGCAGATGTATGGGTATTTTTGTTATTGTTTCTGTTGTATGCATGTTGTTATTTTCGCTTTGATGTCTTAAACAAGATTTATTTTAGTTACTTTTTCAGTCTAAAGGCTGTTTCAGATATTTTGTACCTTTACAAATTCCACAGAAGGCTTGACAGTTGAGCTCTGCCCATGGTCTGTATGGACCCTCACAGCCCTGCTGGCCATAGTCTTTACAATTTGGTATCTTGTCCTGGCAGGTCGTAGCTAATTGAGAATAAAGGGGAAAATATCCTTATTACAAGCTTGCTGAATTGGATGCATAGAGCGTGTAGCCTATAAAGTATTGACAAGCGCCGGTTAAAAAAAATATAATAATCATATCTTACAATAATTTGACCTATCTAACTAAAGTTTGTTGATGAAAACAAACCAGGATAGTGTATTGAAAAAATAAAGCGAACTGCATAATGTTGCCAATGAAATAATCAATTTTTCTGCAGAAAAAAAATCAATATTTATGATATACTTGCAGATATTTTTTTCCTTTTTGCCTTTAACGAAAAACAAAAGATATTGATAATTTTTAAATCTGTCATATGCTGGCCATTCAAAATTAAGAAATTCTATGAATGGCTTGGCACACTTAGAATCCTGAAATTATATTCGCACTGTATAAAAACATCTCTTCTTTTATGTTATGAAATTTGATATGAAGTTCAGTGAACCCTCAGTTTTCCAGAAATGTATTGATCATTCGTCACATTATTATTGATCTTAAAGAAATACTAAACCCTGATACCATTTGGCCCTTCATGTTATGAAACAAGCAGGCCGGTATTGTAAAAATAAAGAATAGTGCGACAGAGTGCTTTGGCCTAGGATAATCATGTGCCCTTAAATTTGCAATGGTCTTGAACAGGAGAAGGCTATGGGATTTTTCTGAGATTAAACAACGAAATCATCCACAATCAAGCTTAATGTCTCGTGCTAAAAGCTCTCGAAATAAAATGTTTCTGTGGAACCGTTTATAGTTAATCTGGAGACTAAGTATGTTCAAAATTATGATTGTGCTCATGATATAGGCACAAAAAATAAATATAAAATTTATTCGTTTGATGATAGCTCAGTATCTTTTGTGCTGCTACTTACGGCAGTAGCCACATGTGGCTGCACAGTGTGCCCGCCCCCACGGCTCGTATTGCCCCACACAGCCTGCCGTGCCGGCAGATCCGTACAGGGTGCAGTTGTTGTAGACGTCTTGACAAGATGATGGTGTAGATGGTGGGCAAGTGATGATGTCGCAACAGCCGCCCTGGGGATCAGACACTTTCTGGCAAGTTGATGGAATAGACGTATATTTCGGACACCTGTGGAAGACATCAGTGGGATACGTTGATATTATTTTCTCTAATTAGAAATTCTGACCTTTGTAAAGGTTTTTTTTTACTTTCATGGATGTTCCTGCACTTCGTAAAATCAACTCCAAAAGATGGGAGAAAAAAAAGGCAATAGAACATGAATAATGGATTTTTGAAATATCATTGGTCATAGCTAGAGATGCGAGGATAATGTTGAAAGACGTTAGAAAAAGATGTAATTGACAAATAATTCAGAATCATAAAGATGACTCTAAACTGTTAAGCAAATGCTACCAAAGTGTGCTTTATAGAAAGTAGAAAAAGATCTGCTGCAACACTAAAAGATTTCTTACTTGGAAGTGCATTTATATCTCCTGGAGAGAGCATCTTCACACTCGCACGAGTAGTCGCAGCCATCGTCCCACTTGGCACCTTGCCGGTACACCACACCCTTGTAGACACAGCCTGGCTCTGCCGTGTTTAGACACATCGATGGCGGAGATTGTTTAGAAAGAAGGGGGGAAAACAAATTAATGACACGTCATATAAGCGTGTAAGACGGTCTAGGCAGTAATGTTTATAATTATCATTATTTTCTGATGTTTGCTATGGTGATAAAATTTAGGTGATTTTGACATCTTAGGTTTAAGGAAATCAGAGGAAACAAACAAAAGGTGTGGGAAACACATAGGATGGTGAATCAAGTAATAAAGAGTAAAGTGCATCGAAACTGTTTGAAACTCTAGAATAAAAACTCAATAAAAGAGATTGTCAAGCCAATGCCCATTGAAGTGTTCAGAACTTCAGGAATGAGTATTTCTTCATACATTATGTTGTTATCTTTCCTTTAGAGTATAAACATATAGTCTTGTATTGTTGTTACAAATATTAATATGAATTTCTGTCTGCGAATTGCAACCAATTCGACACATAAAACTGGAATTCATTCTATTTTAAACGTTTAGCACGCAACACTTGCATGATTATTTTGGTACAGCAAAGAAAGGATAAGAAAGTGAGATGGGGAACTTTTTCAGTATATTTAAAGTGCGAGATAGTTCAAAACAAACGTAAGGAAGAGAGAGCGAGAGAGCGAGAGAGAGAGAGAGAGAGAGAGAGAGGGGGGGGGGAGGAGAGAAGTGAATAGATGAGATGACAAATGTAATGAAGGCAACAACAATAATAAGGCCTTCACCAAAACATTCCTGTCGAAACGTTTGTCCTGTCGAAACGTTTGTCAGTAAACAGTTTTATGTATTTGTCTTGCTTCGAGCATCTCACCAGAAGATCCGATATAGGAGTTGATATTCGAGAGATATCCGGGCCTAAAGCCTGTGAATCCTCCGGAAACTGTGCTCACGATGGGATAGACATCTGGATTCTTCAGTGGGTCTACTGTGTTCCCGTTCTCATCTGTACACTTGGGCACATCGCAACAGCCGGCCTTTTCCAAGCGACAGTTGCTTGGAATCTTGGAGTAGGTAGGACATCTGCAGCGGGATACATAAGTGTGTAATAGAGATTCTAGACTGGATATCCTGAACTAAGATAGACATAGAACAGGTCTGTTTATTTGGTAACATGGTCCGCTTTATAATCATCAGTTTCACATGAAGGTGGCTTATTTTGCATAGAAACTATAATTATCTCATTTTTTTTAATATGAGTGATTATTCATTTTCAAGCAACATTTTTTTTTTTTTGCGCTAACATCGGTTCAAGCTGAAGAAAAGTTATCTCTCCTCATATAACTTTGCTAAATTAATGGAAAAATACGCCAAATAACTTAGCCTTTAGGTCTTCATAAGAACCCAGGAACTTTGCTGTTTTACTCACATGGGCACACATTCGTAGTAGCCTGAACGGCCGTCCAGACAGGTGCAGTTGTAGTCACAGCCCTGGGTCCAGGACTGGCCAGGGTTGTACTCGCTGCCGTCTTTGGCCACGCACTTGTCTGAGGGGGAGAGAGAGGGAGAGAGAGAGAGGGAGAGAGAGAGAAAGAGAGAGAGAGAGAGAGAGAGAGAGAGAGAGAGAGAGAGAGAGAGATGACAATATGGAGGAAATGAATAATCAATGAGATTCTTGAATGACAGCGATATACTTTGTAAATTGATACAGGTAGTAAATATCTCACAAACTTGATTCTTTTAACATGGAGGGGATCTAAACTGATAAAGCAATGCAGAAACTTGGTTTATAGTTGAATTTCACATACCATCTGTTTTGTTTGGAAATCTTGAAAATTTGAAGAGTGATAATATTTTCTATTTCTTTGTTAATTAGATTGACAATGATGATTTTCCAGAACAAACTAGTCATATATTATGAGATTCGATTGAAGAGAAAATATATAGGCTAATAGTAAACGTTTTAAATAAGGCTACCTAAAGGTAAATTACAGAAGATATAAAGTCACTCACTGCTATTTGGCGGTTTGGTTCCGCTGATAGTTCCACCTGGAACAAAAAGAAGATATAAAATTTTCAGTTAAATTGAATGTGATATTATATTTATTTCATTAACAAAAATATTAAGTTTGGGATGCCGTAAGTATATTCTGTGTGGGCGTTTAATGTTTGAATGGAGGGGTGTTTTTTTGTTTTTTTTTTGTTACCTCATTGCTTTTTTTTTTAACCGACACATTGCTTTCATTTGTAAAAATAATAGTTCTTGTAAGTTTTTAAAATAAAAGGTGTAAGATATTTTAAAACTGCTTTTGCACCTTTTAAAACAATTCTTAAGGATAGCAAGTTCATTCAGAAGATTTTATTGATAGAGTAACAACAATGAATATAAATGAACATTGTTTAAAAAATTCACTGGCTATCATATTATCCTGACTTGCGGATTGAAGAGAATTAACGTGTCAGGCTAGCAAGGACAAGGAGAATGGGTCTTTAAACTTTGCTTTTTTATCATTATTATTAAAGACTGGCGTTTGTAACAAATTTTTCATACTTTTGTTGTGATTACATTCACAAATGAGTTACGTCGTGACGCAAATAATGCAATTGAGCATTAAGCTACATTTTCTATCGCAATGGTCCGGTCACGGAAAGCGTAAAAAGTGCAAAGTATATGTGAAAAGACTTCTGTTCAATATGGGATTGCTTTTTAGCGTGAAAGCTTTTTTTTACATTTGTTTTTTTCAATTTCAGTTATTCTCTTACGCCTTAGGTTTATGATAGTTGAACTTAATATTCATTGTAGCTATTGGTTTGGAGACAAGCGCAGCAATTGAGTGGTCTCCATCAGTACCTCCAGTGCCGATGACGAAGATAGGACCTTCTGTTGGCTGACCAGGCTGGGGAGCTGGTCCAGGGCTTGGGATGAGGTCAGGGGTCAGTTCTGGAATTGGGCTGTACTCGCCAGTCTGTGGCAGGTTGCATGTGACAGTTGGGCAGCACTGGCCAGGGATTGGACGCTTAGAGCAGTAGCTCGGCAAAGGAGGCAGTTGAGGACATCTGTTGAGGTAAGGTTTTTCAAGTTTTTGATACCATATCTTGAGTGTGACCCAAACAAAAAATTTGTTTTTTCAGGAGTTAAATAAGCGTTATGCTGGTAATATACATTCAGGAGAAACAACCTTTAGCATTCGCTTTCTTTTCTTTTTCGTTCTTTCTATTTGTTTTCACGCACTTAATGTATTACATAATATTTCCCTTTAAGTAAAAAAAGATTTAAAGTATTTACTTAGATGTGCATCTGTAGAGACCCTGCGACGCGTCGATGCAAGCACATACATAATCACAGCCATCGTTCCAGGTCTGACCTTGTTTGTACAGAGTGTTCTGGTACACACAACCACCTGGTGATGGCGTTGGAAAAATTTCATTGATAAGATACCGCCTTGAAATAGTGCGCACGCGCAATAGCATCACAATCAGTGATAAGAATAAAACAAACAGGATGATAAGTAGTAGTAGTAGTAGTAGTAGTAGTAGTAGTAGTAGTAGCAGCAGCAGCAGCAGCAGCAGCAGCAGCAGCAGCAGCAGCAGCAAATAAAATGATATATATCATGAAAAAGCTAATGACTTTCAATAAGCTATATTGATTGTACTTGCAGTGTTGCTTAGCTTGAATCACCATTTAGGATGTGACTATACCGAGACACAAATGTGTTTTTCGTTTTAATGTGGTTATTTTTAAAAGGAACAAAAGGCAAAATAATGAAGTCTCAACGCCTTTGAAGTAGTTCCGAAATGTCTAACGCCCCCTAAATCTCTTTTGAGAGGTTTGATTCTTACTTCTCATGCCGGTGATGTATCCGGGCACGCCTGGGCTGGGCTTTTGGCTGCCTGTGATGGTCGTGTGAGTGCCCAGAGGGAACACATTGGTCACAGTCGGGTCCAGGGTGGGAGAGATGGTCGGGCGACCACTGCTGACCCATGGTGTCAGAGTTCCGGTACAACTGGGCTTCTTGCAGCAAGCGTCAGCTGGGTCAGGTATCAGGGTGCAGGTGGAAGGCAGATTGTTGTACACTGGACATCTGGAACACGAGTGGTATTAATGATGTTATAGACCAACGAGGAGGGAAGGATGGTAAAACGGAATAGAAACTCAATATGATCAAATCAAAGCTTCGGCGCAGTGGTGTGTAAAAGCAAAAAAGGTGGTAGGCAGACCGTTCTAGGGATGAGATTGTATAGAGCGGATCTAATGACGGGGGAAATTGTTTTGTTGAGTTTGATTTGACAGAATAATGGTAGGATTTAAACACCATTGGTTCGGTAGTGACCTCATAGAAGCAACAACTTTTGTATGACGTGAATTAGAACATACTAGGTTGTTTAGTTTCGAAGGTCATGCTGTGACAGTCGCACGTGAAGTCGAGCGATAGCAGTGATGGGGCAGATGTTTTAGATCTGGGTCATGCTTGAGACCAAATAGGGCATTTAGGAACAATAAATCATACCCGAAAAATTGTGCTCGGGTCAAAGCTGACCAGATGATGATCCTGTAAGTCCATTTTTTTTTTTTAATGCCTCTTATTTAGGATAACTTTGGTTTTCTCGTGACATAATCAAGTCATCCATTGGTTTTTCAATTGAACTTTTGCCTGATAGAATTATCGCATAAATGTCAAAAAATGACTAAAAACACTAAATAGTGGATGGGTATATCGAACCTAAATGTACCATCTAATAAGAAAATGCTACCCGTGCGAGCGATACTCACCCCTGAGAGCATATGTAGTTGTTGGAAACACTGTCTACACATTGGCAGAGTCCTGAGCATCCGTCCGTCCACGTAGAGCCCTGTGCGTAGGTCTTGTTATTTGTGTAGACACACATATTTGGTGGTACTGTGAGGATTAATGTGCGACAGAAACAAATTATAGCGATTTGAATGGCGGGTAGAGAGATATACGGTGCCAATATTCATCTCATATTTGATAAACTTTTGAAATAACCATGAACAGTATTATAATATTGATATTTTACTTTATCAGGTTGGTTTTTTTGCTGTCGTTCTTCTTCTAAGATAATGAATTCTCGTGATGGACAGCTCTTGAAAGAGCAGCACGCCTCAGCTACAATCAAATGTTTTTCTCGATAATTTTCTTTGTTGTTCTACTGTTGGTGCTGTTGCAGGTTGTGTTGTTATGGCACTATAGTGTTGCTCTGTTTTTACATTGGTAATAACTTTTTTTTTCTAATGAAACTTACAAAATCGAGATTCATGGGTAGGAAAAAAAACCCATCTACATTTTCCAGAATCTTCAAGAATTTTTTACTCAGATAACTTAACATCCTGCTATGTAACAAGAATCTTGGACTACCGGTGCATAGTATCAGCCAAGAATACAAAGTAATCAACGATTAGAGCATGCTACAGTTCTCACCTGTAACAGTGACTGGCTTGGGAGTAACGTTTTTGTTTGGACGGAGGTCACAGGTTACATCTTGACAACAGGAATCTGTCAGACTCTGAGTCTTTCGGCATTCCGGTGGGAGCAAACCATAAAACTGAGGACACCTGGGAATAGATTTCTATCAGCTTAAGACATGCAAAAATGTAACCATACTAAAACTAAAGAAAAAAAAGATGATTCCAAGAAAAAAAAAATAACAAAAATTCCTTACACGTAGATGCTGCCTTCAATTTTGAACAAATGCTTTTGGTCAAGGCATGTACTCAAGTAATCCTCAATGATTTTGTAACGGAGTTCTTTAATCTAGATACATGTATTCCTTTACAACCTTCAGTCTTACCAAAACCTGTCAGTCGCGAGAAGTTTACCTGTCGGTACATCTGTACTGTCCGCGGACCGCATCAATACACTCACAGCGGTACTCGCAACCAACGTCCCACTGCTGTCCCTTGCTGTACGCCTTGCCGCTGTAGACGCACATGCCTTTAGGAGGAATAGGAGATTAAGAAAAAAAAATTATAAGAACCGACATAGTTCATGTCAGTTTTGGTTTGACAAGTTAGTTCAAGACATGATTTCTTTACTAGCATCTTTTTATGGAGCTTGTCATTTTTTTACATCTTTCATAGATATAATTATATATTTTGCAGTCAGACCTAAAAGGTAGGGTATTTTTTCAATAATTTCATATTGTGGCCACACTTTTCTTGATCTTACATGTGACTATCAAAGGAGGCCGCCTCAAAAGGAAAAACAGCATAATTATGTTTTCACTGGTCATTGAATATGCTTCTATGCTCTTAAGGACAAAATGTTTATCCTGAGCAAAACACTTAAAAATTTGTCTCGCTCAAAAACGAAGGCATATTGATATGCAAATCAAGATGTAAAAAGGGGAAAGATTTTTTTTAATCCCTTTGTAACTTTTAACTATCGAAAGATTAGGACAAAAAAATTAATTGCGTTGTCATGAATACATCGTGCTTTCTATATTCGGGCCAGACGTCCAAGGGTTGGGACATAAACTTAAATTTGAAGAAGAAAAAAAGAATAAAAGTTGCGATTTAGAACACAACAGTGACAGCTTGGAAAGAAATGTGCATTTTTTGCACAAGAAAATGTTCCCTTTAAAAAAAGTTCAAAGACGATATTTAGCAAAAAGCCTACCTGAGGCACCGTTTCCGGTGATGACGTAACTTCCAGGAGGAGCAGGGGCTGGAGTGAACACCAGGTTGGTGTTAGGGTCAGGTGAGACCAGGGTCACACCGTTAGGGCCTGTAAGATTGGTGTGAACGGTAGGATAAAATAAACATAGACAAGATGGAGAAGTATAAAAATTCTTTATGGATCAAGAAAATCAATAGATTTTGAAACCTGTTGTTCTTAGCCCACAACTTCCATGGCAAGGCTTCGACATCTTGTGTACAAATAAAGACGGCTTTGTGAAAGTCAATGATTCAGTTACGATTAAGTTTACAAAACCCTACATGGTGCTATTTTCATGTGTTGTTTTTTTAATGATATTTCCTGAACTTTTGAAGGTACAAAAATATTTGACTTTATATATCTCTTGTTCGTCAAATCTATCGCCAAAAAAAATTGTTTTCTTCAAATTCCAAGTTCCAACATCCGATTCATTGAAAGTAAATACAAAGAGGATCAGGTTGAGATAGGCTTCTGCCTTCAGGTAAGAGGAAATATGTGGATTCTTTCTCAACAGGGAGTGGATAATTGTTGAGATACTCGGCTCCAGTTCAAATGAGACGAATCTGATTCAAATCAGTTATCTAAATTGATTTTACATTAAAGATAAAACACGAACTGAAAATGTAGTATGTTCAAAATGTAACCATCGGCTTTTCGTCATGAACGATCTGTACTCATGTCATATGATGCCACAGAAATAAAGACTTATATTGCACCTTAATTGGAGACCTAACTGTATTAAGATGTCGAAAATAGATTTCGTGTGTATATTAAATGATTATAGTCAGATTATTCACTATCCTGTGCAAGTGAGAAAAAAGGTAAAATAATGAGTCCTTACTCTTTCAATTGCGAGGTCACTCTGAACTGAATTCTAATTGGGGTAATTTAAGATACGAAGCAGTAGAAAGAATCCGTTATTTTAAAAAAAAAATGCGATAAATAGGCTGCAAGATGGCACGATAATGCTTTCTTATGAAATGAGGAAGCGTGGAGAGTTGCTGGTCGGCAATGAGCCGACCAACAGTTTTTATTATACTGTTTCACTAGCTGTTGTCTGTAACAACTATGTGATATCATTTACCTGATGTAGATGTACCAATCCAAAAAATCGTTCTCACAGCACAATTGTAAGATCGAAAGACCTTGTGTAACCTTAGAGGTCAATTTTCAAGACTAACCTGTTGGGAGCGGAGTGGGGAATGTGTTACAATCTGGCACAAGACAGCAAGGGTCTGATGGACTGGTGACCAGCTTGCACACTGATGGCAGACTGTCGAATGATGGACATCTAGACATAGGATGAGAGAAAGAACAAAAGGAAGGAGTTAAGAATAAAAGAAAAAAAATTAAGATGGAGATAGAGACAAATTTTTACTCATGTGTGCTGCTTTGCTTAATATGCTTGTATGAGCATTTCTTAAGGGAGGCGGTTGCGGGAGGGGGAAGGGGAGGAGGAACAATTAGTTCAGTTTAATAATTCAAATATGAAACATGTTGTCGTTATCTTCAGTCAAGCTTGTTGGATGGAATAACCGTACAAATGAGACGTGATGTGTTCACCAACAGAACGGCAACCGTGTGTTGCGAGCATAAAAAATCAGGTGCAACTAAAATAAAATCATACATAAATAATTTTTTTTTCTTCATTTTAGAGGGAGGGGGGAGGAGGTAGCTGGGTTTTTTTCCCACATTCATTCCCACAAGTGTAGATCTATCCCAGTGAGGCTCTACTAACCTCTCCCGACAGGTGTAGTAGCCAGTCATGGTGTCCTCACACGTGCAGCGTTTGCTGCAGCCGTCGTTCCAGCTCTGGCCTTGCCTGTAGTAAACTCCCTGGAATACACAGTAACCTAACGAACGAAATGGGATGAGAAAATAATGATAAACAAGATCTTTAATTAAGTTCTCCTCAATGAAATGTAAAGTATGTATTTAAACACTTCCTGCAGCATTCATTCTGAGATTTTGTGACGCAGCTAACTAAAATTGAAAATTAGCTTTCCGCTAATCGCAAGAAAACGAATGGCCCCTGTAACGTCATTTGTTAGCTACAAATTACTTCGTATTAACATAGCTTCAACTCACCAGATTTGCCGCCGCTAGGTGGCTGAGTTGCTGGCGTGTAGACGTACGGGTTCTGTGATGGCTTCACGCCTGGAGTGGGGAACTGTGGAGTCGGGTTCACGGTGTCACAGTACACCTTGCCGCAGCAGGGCTGCTGGGGATCTTGCACAGCGCGACACTCTGGGGGAAGGTTGGAGGGAATAGGAGGACATCTGGAACAAAAGAGGAAAGCTAGTATTGGTTTCCAAGGTAGACGAATGCCATCATTTTTAATACGATTCCAATCACCTGAATAACATGATCTGTTATGTAAAAAATCAAAGGAATTACTGAAAAATAGGAAATTATATATTCTTATGCCTCCGGAGAATTTTCTAGAGTAGATCTAGTAGGTAGAGAAGGTAACTTACAGCTCGTCGCATGAGTATCTTCCTGTGATACCATCCGAGCAAACACAAGTGAATTTGCAGCCAGACTGCCAGCGATCTCCTTGTTTGTACACCTTGTTATCATAGTAACAGCCTGGTGAGAGAAATACACCGTGCTTAGATTTTCCTTATATGATAAAACCTAAAACCCTTTTCCTATTACAATTACCATTTCTGAGGTACAGTTCACGGGCATTGGAGATTGAAGGCAATTAAGATCATTATTAATCCACTAATCTCCTGCAGACTAAAGGGGTTGTGTTGCTATATCTCTCTAAACACGTTCTGCCTTCTTTATTTCCAACTGGCATGCTTCTCCTTTCCAAGGTTTCCGTTAATTTGGACTTTTTTTTTTGTCGACGAACGAAATAAGAAAAAAAATGATGAAAGAAATTATTGCTAATTAAAAACTACCGATTGTCCCAAATTAAAGGGGTAGTTTACCTGTTGAGGGCAGGGGCGGGTTAAGTGTGCTCATGGGCGTAGCGTTGGGACCTTGACTGGGAGTAGGTCGAGCTGTGGGAATCTTTCCGATGCCAGTAACAGATCCAGGTGTTGGCTGAGGTCCTAGGGTACCCACGAAACCTTGAGTAGGTTGTGGTCCCAACGGCACAGGGCATTCAGGCTTCTCACAACACACAGGGTCGGCAGGATCGGGCACCATGTTGCAACCCTGGGGTACCTGGTTGTACACTGCACATCTGGGGAACACGTCAGAAAAAGTATCTTTGAACAGATATTCAATACGACTGTTAATGGCTAAAAATGGGTAAAAAGTAGATCTGCATATACAATTAAATTTGTCTTTTTCTTGTTGTTGTTTGTATAATTAATATAAGAACAGCATCAAGTTGAGACCAGTGTTTGGTGTTTAAGATTGTAGCTGCGTGATAAGTTACTCTGTTATGTATAAAGAAAGCGTAATATCCATGGTTCAGATAGATTATTTTCAGAAATCTGGAGGTGGTTACTTCTCAATAACAATGGTAGGACTCTAGATAAATCGGTTAACCCTGTATCACAATCCCGTATAAACAAAACAAAAGCAAGTCTGGCTTTACCTGTCCTCGCATCTGTAGAAGTTTCTGCTGGCATCGTCACAGCGGCAGACTTTGCTGCAGCCGTCATACCACTGCTGTCCTTGTTTGTAACTTTGGCCCTGGTACACACACAGATCTGGGAAGAGAGAACGATGTGATATTATCAGTGCTGCCTTCAGTTGACACCCAGAATAGACTATGTAATGAGCATCACTATGACTCTTCACTGCTGTATTCAACACCATTAATTTTTAGTTTGTCTTTTCATGCAGCGGCGAGTGTCGTAGCTCCAGAATGGACCTTATGAATATGCTGTAGTGGGATGCTCAGAAATCCTCTTCGATTTCTAAAAGTTTTTATAGAGAGAGAGAGAGAACATCTCACCGCCTCATAGTTTTAATTTTAATCTGAAAAGAGAAACGTCGTACTTACTGGGTGGTACTGGCATGGGTGTGGGAGGGAGCGTGGGGTTGCCCGGCTGGGTAGGTGAGGGCGGAATCACGGTCGTGGGCGGGGCCGACGTTGGGGGACACGACGGCTTCTTGCAGCACGAGTCGTTTGGATCTTGAACCATTGTACACGAGGCGGGGATGTTCGGGTACACGGGGCACCTGTTGCCGAGAGTATGATACAAAAAATTTATTACAAACTTAAGTTAGTGCTCAATATAACAACTTAAGTTTGCAATGCCTTTCACAGAACATTCGTATAATTTTATAGGAATCACGAATCTCTCTGCCTCAACATTCTCTGCCAAATTCTCTCTAACTTAGGATATTTCTGTGACTTAAGGTGAGGCCATTTCTTAAATGCTTGATAGCCGATTTTAAGAATCTAGGGATATCCAAAAGGAACTTAACATTATATATATATTCTTTGAAGACTGAAGAAAAAAACTTTATTTAGCTGATTTTCTGTAAAGTTTTTAGGGTTATTTTTTCTGTGTTTTGTATGTTCTCCCAAATAAAACTGGCCTATCCATTTTGATCGAAATGTTTGGTGCTTGTCGTGAGACTATTGTTTATTCTTCGCTTTTATGCTAAAATATCATGATTTGATATACTAAGCATGTTTACCCTTGCCTTTTTAAGTTATTTGCTTGTATGTATGGTTTACGTTTTATTTATTTGTCATTTGTTTCTGAGGTTTTTTTTTTAAAGTTTTTACTGGTTGATAAAAACTTGTAGTTGTTTATTTGAGTATGGCATTGATTCTGCTGTGCACTCACTAACCTGTCTGTACACATGTAGCGTCCAGCTGCGGCGTCCATGCACACACAGGTGTACGTGCAGCCATCCTGCCACTTCTGGCCCTGGTTGTAAGTCTGACCTTGGTAAACACACACATCTGCGGAGGAAATGAAACTTTTGAGTTAGCAGAAACTTCAACAGTGATCATATTTCGTTCTCAGAAACGCATGTTTTTTGTTTTTTTATTATCAAGACTCCGGTAGTTCTTCAAAGATAACAAAACGCGAGGCAACCCGTATGAGCAGCCTCATCTCTGTTTACTCCAATAACCAATATAATTATGTAGTTAGACTTTGTGCCCAAGAAAGGCTCCACGCCCAGAAGATATTTTTTTTTGTTACTTCAACAAAGTTCACCAAGTTCTGAAGACCTTACCTGTAGCCTTGCCTGTGAATGGTGTGGGACCTTGAGGGGGTACCGACTGTCCAGTCACGTAGGAAGGAGGTAAGGGTGTGATAGGTTGTCCTACAGGTGGTACTGGGCAATTGAGGGCCTGACAGCAGCTGTCCTGTGGGTCAGTGGTCAGTTGGCAGCCAGCAGGTATCGACTGGAAGCTTGGACACCTGGAGAAACGAGTGATGGTGGTAAGGAGAGATTTAGAAGGTTAAGAATTTTGGTGTCGGCGAATCCATCATCATGTCAGCATATCCTATTACAAAGGAACTAATGAACATTTTTTAAGTACATGCATCTATGATTTTTCTAGTTTATCTTTATGTTTTGAATTACAGCAATAAATTTTTTTTAATTTAAATGAACTTTGTTTATTCAAAATTTTATGTGGAGCAAATTGTGCCACCAAAATTTCGTTTGATTTCATTCAACATTTTACCACCCTCTTATTCATCATCCACTTTTTCTTTCCCAAGCATCTGCTGGCAAACTTAAACCATTTCTTTCACTTGAGGACTAAAGAGCAGAGTAGCCTCGAGAGATATAAGCGCATCGTTGGCGCATATCATCCTACCTGTCATCGCAGTTGACCCTCTTGGTGGCAGCATCCTCGCACACGCACACCTTGTCGCAGCCCACTTTCCATGTCTGGCCCTGGCGATACGCCACTCCATTGTACACGCACACAGCTGAGAGGGTGGGGACAGCAAAGGGGAGGTAGCAAACCTTATAGTGTGTCGCATATTTATTTGTTTTCTAAGAATGCTATATTCCTTATTATTGCCATTTCAAATTTCGCCCAGGCATCAAGTTAGTCGTTTGCCCCTTCATCATAAGGATCCTGTGTTTGGTGACAGTTAATTGGACAGATTCGTTAGTGTGTTATGACTGTGGAAAACAGCACGCCATCTGCAGGGATTTATCATTTCCTGAATAGCTGGCTCGTCTTTAAACGTCCCCTTATAAAATGATGATGATGATGATGATGATTACGATGAGTCACAAGGTAGCAACCGTAATGAATAATAAGAAGTTAAACGATATACGTCCTCACGTACCTGGAGGTGGCGTGACGACCGTGGTCGGGGTGAGTCCGTTAGGTCCAGGGGTGGCCGGCGATGCTGGTGGCGGACACTCTGGCTTCTTGCAGCACGGGTTGAGAGGATCATACACCATAAGACAGTTGAGTGGAAGGTTCGGGTAGTTGGGACACCTGTGGAGTGACAATGGGCAGAATATCATGGGGTGAGTGAAACACCGGGAGAAAGTTATATTACGATAAAAAGGAGTGCTAAAAAATAGCAGATTTCGAAATTATCGTTCTAAGAATTGATAAGCACAATTAACATTATGATATTTAAGCTAGTAGTTGCTGCTTCATTCTAATAGTTATTATTTTAAGGCGGTTTGGATAATGATGAAATGGTTGAAGAGAGGGAGAAAGTTACAAGGTAGATAATAGGAGTCAGGTGGTGAAGAAATTAGAATGTATAAATGGAAAATTGGGGAGCAGAGATTTATAATCGAGAAGAATAAAATAAGAGGAAGGGGAAAAAAGAGCAGAGTAACAAGAAGTAGAGGAGATTGAAGAACAGAAGGAGGAGAAAACAAGTAGAAAATAAATAACTGTTACCCATTCATCAAACACATTACGGCCCGAATACATTGTACGTACTTGTCAGTACATTGGTAGTTCCCTGTCATATCGTCCAGACAGACACAGTCATAGCTGCAGCCGTCTTGCCACGTCTGACCAGTGGTGTACCGACTCCCCTTGTACACGCAAGCTGGAGGTGGAGCTACCACATCACGCACAGGCGAATAAAACAATGTTAATAATAATGTTCTATGAAGGAAATACTGCAGAAAAAATAATACATTTCAAACTCGCTATAAAAGTTTATTAAACCGATGGAAACAAAAATTGATTTTTAATTACTTTTTTTCTTAATCACCATCGATAGAATAACAAAACTCAAAAAATCAAGATGTCTCCCATTCTTGAATCAATTGTTTGGGTGCTTTCATTAATGAACCTGTTGTTACTGCGCAGTTAAAACCAATGTCGGATAAGCGCAGTAGTCCTCTACCTATATAGAGCTTATTTTCATCATTTTTTAATGTGACACTTTCTGCGACCTCCACCGTAACTCTCACCAGGCGTGGTAGGCGTGGTTGGTCCAGTAGGCGGGAATGGTGTGGGCGTGCCGTTCGGATTTGGCTTGGACGTTGTGGGCGTCACACGGCTGCCTGTATACACTGCTGGGACAGACGTTGGGGTCGGGTTGGGGTTGGGGTTGTTCCCCTGGTCGCACTGAGGTGTTTGGCAGCAGGTTGGATCTCGTGGGTCAGGAACCAGGATGCAGTTCACCCCAGAGCTATGGACAGAAGGAGGGGCGGGTGAGACAGGCTCATGTAATTAAGAGTTTGAAAGTGAAAGACATATTTGTTAGTTTAACTTTTAATGCAAGGAAGTCACTACTAAAACAGGTATTTTTTTTTAAATTCTTAATATTGAGCAATCTCATTGAAGCATCACATTTTATTGCATTTCGATATGTTACGTATAATTTTATTTCCACTACCGCTGCCACTATTACAAACCTTACTACTATCACTACCACCACTTTTGTTTTGATTTTGTTAAAGATTGTTTTTCATGTTACTCAACAAATATATAAATATAGTGATTTCCTAATGAAATCTTTATATTCATTTTTTTTCCTTCAATGCGAGCTTGTGGGAATCACACTAAAGAGAAATACAAATAGATCATAAAATGTTTCAGTAGTTGGGACGCTTAGCAAAATAAAATATAAATAAACATGTGCAAGTTACTCACCTTGCTGGAGGCAGTTGATACGAGCCACACCTGAGAAAGAAAAATTGCAGGTATAAACTTTTGATTAGTCTGAGAGAGGAATACGTAACTAATATCTTACATCATTATTGGCACCTTTGTTTAATGATGCGTAATTCTCATCACGAAATACCATGTACAAAATTTCCAACCTAAATTTCTTTATAAAACAAAAATTGAACAAACAACTGAAAATCTCCTCCTCATTCTCCGGCCTTTTCTTCTTTTTCGTTCTTTTTTTTCTCTATGTTTCTTTTGGTGTTATCCTATGCCAAAGCAAGTTGTTTGTTGTTTACCTGTCTATGCAGGTATAGCCACCGGTGGAAGCGTCTTCGCAGACACACGTCTTGTCGCAGCCCACATACCAGGTCAGGCCTTGCGTGTATGCCTTTCCATTGTAGATACACACATCTTGTTAAAGACAGGGCAGATGCATAAAAGAAATGGGTGTTAGAAATAAGATGATGCTTTAGGTCAAAGCGGCCTTAATGCATTTCCTGTCGCTTAGTTTTAATTTTTTTATCGCATCCTTTAAACTCATCTTTATAACTCTCTACTTTTGTTAACATCACTATTTTCCTCTAAATGGATGAATATCAATGATTATGCTAATCAGTCGGTTTGTTGTTGTTTTTTTTTTGGTGGTTTTTTGTTTGTTTGTTTGTTTGTTTGTTTGTTTTTGTTTTTTTGTTTTTTTTGGGGGGGTTAATTATTTGTGTGTGTGTGTGGGGGGGGGTTTACCATGATTACTTGAGTAGTATAGGGAAGGCTGGTTCTGGACCACCTTGTATGAAAAACATACCACATCTACATGCAGAATTACACCAATTCTGCATGTACGGAAAACATACCACATCTACACGCAGGATTGGGGCAATTCTGCGTGTACGCAGATCTCTTTTTTCCTACACGCGGCAATTCTGCATGTGCAAAAATCACGCCCGGCCTACAGAAAAAATTACCCCAATTCTGCATGTACGGAAAACACGCTTGGCCTACGGTTTCGGTTTCGATTGTACACAAAACACGCGCAAAAACCAAAGGTTGGTCTAGGGGCTCCACGGAGGAGGACGGGGCCTTACAAAGAAGACTATTGAGCACCCAATTTCTTCATGAAGATGGCTCGGGCCTCGTCTCGGCCGCGCTGGACAAGCGCGTTCTTCGTATCCTCGTCCAGTGTGGCGGCCTGTTTTTTTCGGGACCCAGCCCTTATCTCGGCCTTCAGCTGGTCATATTTCTGAACCTCTTCGACGATTAGCTTGAACTCGTCATCGTAGATCACCCCGTCCATAAGGGCGCGAGAAACGTGGTCAGAGATTGTATTCAGCTTACAAGCCGCCAAGACTCGGATTTCACAATGTTTTTTAACTTTGACGGCCAGGCGGCGGCCCACAATTTTTCCTGCAGCTCCAGCGACTCCGCAAAGCAAAGCGGTAGCTTCGAGGCCTATCACCACGGGGGCCGCGACAATCGTGCTCAAGAGGCCCACACCGCCGACGCCTGTCAATGCGCTGATCAAGAGAAGAGTTGTGTCGCAACCATTCAAAATATTCGAAGCGCGGCGGTACTTTTTTTCCAGCTGCGCCCGTTTCTCCCGTTCGGCTTCGAGATGCTCACGAATCCGAGAGATCTCCTGAAGGCGGTAGGACTGGTCCGGGGGCGCGCCTTGGCCCAACAGTTCTGAATATAGAGCGCCCGAGGTCGGCGTCATTTCGATAACGCGAGGTGCTGAAGGTGTTTCTTGCTTCATGTCGGTAACTTGTAGTTCAACGAGCCTAGGTTTAATTAGCGTCGATCTCCAGTATGCAGGCCACTACGGCGGATGAGACCTTTGAGTTGGTAGTAGCCGTCCTGAAATTAATCATGTCTCCTGCGGCCAGCGCTAGAGGAGTTTGAAACTCTGTAAAACTAGAGAATTGGCCCATGGGCTTGGTTATACCGTACAAATTGTTCAATACTCCGTTGATGACTATTTCGACCCGGACCTCTGAGGGCCGGCTGCTCGCTTTTGTTATAGCCAGGCTCATATACTTGAGTCGGCCCGAGACCGCGAGGGGATATCCCCGTTCGCTGTTTCCACCCGTCACACCGTTCCCGAAGGACCACTCATATTCTCCCTTCGTCAAAGACCCGTACTCTTCTGCGTAAATAGTGATTAAGGGCCTACGAGCTCTCCGATCCGACTTAAAAGCTTCCATGATTAAGTCTGTTACATGGTAAGAAGAGATGGCCGCATCGCTGTATAATGTCTTACCCATAGGCTGAGTCAGGGGCAGTCCGCGAATCAGCCCCCCCACCATTCTCAGGTTGCCCGTCATGGTGTCGCCTGTTTTTAGGACGCGGAGGGCTAGCTGTTCGTCTACATAGTCCTTTTTTGCGTAGTCTGATAGGACTTCGGCCATGTTGGGACCGCGGCCGGCAGGCTGGGCGATCCTCTCACCGAAGATACTCATTTTCGATAAAAGTTCGAAGATTGGCATTCAGAGGTCAAGTTCAATTAGGAGGGATACCGTCGCGCCCACTATTCTGGGGTTGTGCGTAGCTGATCTGAAGTTGATTGTATCTCCTTGGGCCAGTTCTAAAGGGGTTTCAAATATAGAAACACCAGAGATTTGACCTGGCAATCTGGTCGCGCCATATGACTTTTTTTCTTTCCCGTTTACCGAAATATTAACACCAGCGTCGGATACTCCGCTGTGAGATGCTGTTGTAGACAGACCCATACGGAGGACCCTACCTGCGGCCAACATGGGGTAGCCCCCATTCGAATGGCCCCTGGCCGCATCACTACCAAACGACCACTCATATCGATTATCCACCATCGATCTCTTGTTTTCGGCCCACACCGTTATAAAGGGCTTATTAATTTTTCGAAAGTTCTTTAAAGCCTCGCTGATGATTTCCACGGTTTCGAATTGAGAGACCGCTTCGTCACCTTGTAATCTTGGACCAGCCCTACTCGTGGGCAGCCCGCGTACCCGGCTACTAGACCCCATTGTTAGGTCGCCCGTCATGGTGTCGCCCACCTTCAGGACGCGGAGGCCGTCCTGCGCATCGACGTAGTCTTTTTTGGCATATTCTGATAAGTCGGAAACGAGTTGGGCCTTAAAATGCTTTAAAGCCTCGCTGATGGTGCTGTCCTGTGCATCGACATAGTGTTTTTTGACATATTCTGATAAGTCGGAAACGAGTTGGGCCTTAAAATGCTTTAAAGCCTCGCTGATGGTGCTGTCCTGTGCATCGACATAATCTTTTTTGACATATTCTGATAAGTCGGAAACGAGTTGGGCCTTGAAATGCTTTAAAGCCTCGCTGATGGTGCTGTCCTGTGCATCGACATAGTGTTTTTTGACATATTCTGATAGGTCGGAAACGAGTTGGGCCTTAAAATGCTTTAAAGCCTCGCTGATGGTGCTGTCCTGTGCATCGACGTAGTCTTTTTTGACATATTCTGATAAGTCGGAAACGAGTTGGGCCTTAAAATGCTTTAAAGCCTCGCTGATGGTGCTGTCCTGTGCATCGACATAGTGTTTTTTGACATATTCTGATAAGTCGGAAACGAGTTGGGCCTTAAAATGCTTTAAAGCCTCGCTGATGGTGCTGTCCTGTGCATCGACATAATCTTTTTTGACATATTCTGATAAGTCGGAAACGAGTTGGGCCTTGAAATGCTTTAAAGCCTCGCTGATGGTGCTGTCCTGTGCATCGACATAGTGTTTTTTGACATATTCTGATAGGATCGTGCCAATGTCAGGCCCCGAACTGCGGATCCTATCGCCGAAGATACTCATTCTCTGGCGACTAGTTCAAGCGCAACGTGGATCGGGAGGTCTTGGTTGGAAATCTTCCCATTTGCATCCCGGATCGAGACCTTAAACTCGCTTATCGTTCCATCGCGAAGGCGTTTAAATTCGGGGCACTCCATTCGGACCGTGTTTATGTCCCCCAACGCAGGACAGGAGTGTCGAAGGAGACCCATCGGCGATATTTCCGGATGTGTTGAGTTCTTCGAGATGGACCCACAGCATTTGCCGCGTCGCAAAGTTTACAAGGCGATCGCCCGTATACACACCGGCGTCGAGCCAGACTCCGCCGAGGCCGTCGTCCAGGCCGAGAAGCGCCAGCAGGCCATCAGACAGAAGGATTTCCCACCCGGGGGCGACTGTTTGGGTGATCAACCCGTTCTCTCCACAGACTATTAGAGTGTGGCTTGCCCCTTTTAGAATCTCCTGCAGCCGATCGAACCCATACAGGCCGGGCGGGATGGTGAGGGATTCTTCTGACCCCCCGGTGCTTTTCCAAGAAAATTTCTCCCCCTTTTCTATATTGTACCACCCCGCGGCGAAGGTTATCGATCGCAAACCAATAGAGAGGTGCCCATCGCGGTTGTCGATGCACCGCAGGAGGGGGATTGCTTCCCCTCTTTGAACATTCGAAAGCGTGTGGAACATGCTGGCCCAATATGAGTTCGACTCCCAGGTCTAAAAGTAAGCCGGCGTGGTACCATATCGACAAGGGCGCGCTCGCCGCCAAAAACGCCCTCGATAACGCCGTCGAAAAAATCCTCGCAAACGACCGCGCTCGCAATAGCGCTGTGGGTATTAAAGCTTTCAGTTTTAGTAGTGAAGCCAAGTACCAGCCCGGCCTCCAACATGCCGCTTCCCGCGATGTGGGTGATTTTATAAAAGGCCAGATTCATGTCCAGGCCGACGACCCGCAGAAATTCTTCGAGGTTAGTTACCTAAATATCTTTGAAAAATACCCTCTACAGGTGAGTTCAGACGACGTGGTCCAGGCGTGGCGTACAAATCCGATTCAGTTTTGGCAGAACCAGTTAAACTTCGCCGTTTGGTGCGCCACCACAGGTTGTGGAGTTTCGGTTCAGGACCATTTAACTAACGATGATGAATTTCTGCGGTCTATCTACCGCTTTCATGTGTACTACCAAATACGTCGTATACTGGAAGATATACAGGCCCCACTACCCTATGATGATATATGGAATGCGGTAAACAACTCTTACAACCGCAAGGGGTACGAGAAAATCTGCAACGAATTCGGCATCTCCCCGAACTTCGATTGGAGGGTCCATGGTCACAACCAGGGGCTCGGTCGATTCTACACCTATTATACCAACACCGGATATATCGTAGTCGATGACGGGGAGTGGCGGGGTAACATGTCGTTTACGGAAAAGACAACAGCCTGGCGTCTCCACGTAGACTTCATCAAACAGGATGCCGCCGGAGCAGACAAAGCCTGGAAGTCTTTCATACTCAACATATCAGATGGATTAACCCGCCCCGGGGTCGAGAGGTTGCTTGATAGTATCCAAACTTACGTATGGTCCGTTCTAACCGCCCAGGTCCAGATCCGCACAGGCATTCTTGGCGGCACCACCGGGGGGGTCTTCCGTGCGCAAAGACAGTTTCAGACGAAAGTAGAAACTTCCATCACTTCTCCTGTGGACCTCAGATCAGAAATAAAGCGTTATGAGGATGTCGTGCAAAATGCCAGCTCTGAGCTAAACTTTTCCTTTGGGGAGGGTCTTGTCATGGCCCCAGGAGACCTGCTCCTCCGTATTGGTAAGATAGTGGGCTACAACAACAATATAATATTCGCCACCAGCGCCCAGCACCTGGGCCTTAATAAAGGTCTGAATAAGGATGCTGCCCCCCCAGACGCCGCAAACGACACCGGCGAAAAGGGGTTAGTTAAACCGATGGGAGCCGAGGCGACCACCAGCCAGACCATCGCAGAGCCGACCCCCGCTACAACAACGGCCGCAGCCAAAGCAGACCACGAGGCCCACGAGGACGAAAAAACAGCCCTCATCGTGGGCAGTATTGCCGTCGGCCTAGGACTGCTTTGGTTTCTTAGGTAGCAGCCACTCGCGTGCCGCCATAAGCAGTAATCCCCCGACAGCCAAAAGAACAGCCCAAAGATTTCCAGCCAGCCAGACCGCGGTTTTCCCGAGGAGAGACAGGAGCCAGGAGACGATCGAGCCAATGATCCCCGGGAGGGCGGCGGCCGCCTTGCCAGCCAGCTTGGCCAGGATTCTTCCTAGACTTTGGAGTTGTTTTTTGATCCACCCTTTGGCCCCGCCCTTTCCGGGTGGCTGCGGTGGGGCGGCGCCACCCCCAGAACCGCCCGGAATAGCGAGGACTATTGTAGAAATAATCATCCCGATGGCCGTTAGAACAGACGCAATCGTGATTCCCTGCTCACGGAATAGGGTCTTTATTCGCTCGGCGACGGCTTTTGTCCTCATGAAGGATCCGGTGCAGGGTTTCACATATACGGCTGAACTGGGACCGGAGAGCCCCCCTGGTGGACGAAACGGCCTCAAGGCGGGCGGCCCTTAAATCCTGTAGATCACGCAGGCGTTTGGCAATTTCGTCTTTAGTAGCCTCGTCAGGGGCCTCTTCTAGCTTTCTTTTTTCCAAGGCGATGTGTTCATCCAGTTCCGAGAGCTTGGCTAGATTGTTTGTGAGTTCCCCCCGGGACCTTTCCAGGGCCTTGCACATACCTAGTATATCCTGGGTGGTATACCCCTCGCTGGTGAGGACAGCTAAGATGTTTTGAACGCTTGCAATCGTTTGGTCGGCCACAGCAGGTGTGATTTCCCCTCTTCCTTCTTGTGCTTTATCCATTTCATCCATTTCTTTTCTTATCTTTTCCTGGCCCTCAGGGCTGAGTTTTGGCATTCTTGATCTGTACTCTACCTCCATGGAGTTTTTTATGGCATCTGCCCCACCTTGACCGTATGTTTTTCTGTATTTGCTTTCTAACGTACTTAGAGCAAGGAAACCGCCGCCCTTTTGCTTCATCATATTAAGCCATTTTCCTTCTTCAGGGCTCCAGTAAAGGGTTTTGCCAGTCTTGCTGATTTTGAATTGTTTATAGGGGATTTTTTCGGGTATGCGAAGGCCATATTCAATTGCAACAGACCTGTAGAAGGACATTACCAGGTTTTTTTTCATTTGGGCTAATTGAGTTCTTTTGAGTCTTACCCTTAGGTCATCGATATCTGCTCCAGCTCTTCCGGGATTGAGGAGGGGAGCATCGGGTAGCCCATAGATACCGCCATCGTCAATGCCATCATCGTAAAAGTAATCTCCATCGTCATAAATGTCATTTTCAATGTTATCTCCAATGTCATCGTCATAAATGTCATCGTCGGTTCGACCAATCTCAGTCATCTCAAATTCTACGCCCGCCATGGTGTTTTATGTTGAAGATCAGTTTACCCAAGTTCAATATATAATGTCTTCGAGCGCATACGGGAAAAAACTCAATCCTTACCGTCGCCTCCGCGAGCCCCTCGGGGTCAAGGCTGTGCGGCAGTCAGTTGTTGTCACCAACAACCCGTCGGCGATTGATCAGAGCCAACAGTTGCTGGTCCGCTTCCCAAATCTGGGGAGCAATGACGTTGTCGTGCCCGGATCCGCGAGACTGGCGTTCACCGTCTCGCTTACCTCGACTGACGCAAACCGGACCCTGGTCCAGAATATAGGCCGCGCCGTGGTAAAAAAAATTGACCATTAAAATCTCCGGCAACGAGGTGATGTCTATCGATGACAGCGATATATATTACTGCTATCAAGACCTCTGGAAGACCGCTCGAGAGCGGGAGAACGCCCAATACCAGGGAATTGACACTACTACCAACCGAAACGCGACCAAACTTCGTGTCGGCGCAGGAGACGCTTCGAACGTTGCCGTCGACCAGACCATCGCCGACGCGTATGGAAACCGCTTCTTCGTGCCGCTGGACTTCGAACTGCTCGAGTCCCACATGCCCTTCCACCAGGCGGCCCTTGGGGACCGCCTCGAATACGAACTCACTTTTAACGAGTACAGTCGAGTCATAAAGTCCACTGGTGACGGCAGCTACACGATCGATAACATCTGCCTCGAGTTCGACAAGGTCACCAACGAGAGCCTCGCCCGAAATATCCGCAACCAGTACGCTAGCTCCTTGGCGATCCTGTACGACCGCGTTCTGCGCCACCGCAAGATCACAGCCAACAAAAGCGACACGCTCTGGAACATCAATCTCAACGTCCCCGCGCGTTCCATGAAGGGCGTTCTTATGTTATTCGAGGACCCCGCAGCTGCCTACAAGCGAGACACCGAGGCTTTCTACAATCCCCAACTTACCAAGGTCGAGGTCACAATCGAGGGCGTCCCGAACCAATTGTACAGCCAGGGGCTCCGCGCGTACCAACAGTGGGACGAATCCAAAAAGATTTACGCAGGCGGTCCTAAGCGGAGCCCCGTGACAGGCGCGGTCGCGAAAGACCTTGCTCTAGCGGACGTGTCTCTGGGCGAGTACTTGACCAGTAAGTACTGCCTGTGGCTGGACCTGCGGTCGAGCGATGACGATCAGCTCCACGGCAACGGGCGTCGCGTAGAGAACGCCAGCGAAGGTATTACAATCCAGATCACCAAGAAGGCCGAGTCCGCTGGCGCTTTGAACATCTATTTGTACGTGGTCATGAATGCCCAACTTAACCTGGAGGGTGGCCGCATCGTCTCCGTTCTCTATTAGATCGCTCTTACCCCAATCCCCCCACTCTGCGATCATTTGCGGGCAAACAGGCTGCGGGAAGACAGTATTCGCCCTAGACCTTCTCGAGGGGCCCTATCGCGGGGTCTTCCACCACATTGTCATACTGTGCCCCACCATCCGGCACAACACCACCTACCAGGGCCGCCCGTGGATATGGGGGGACCCTGAGATATATATTGTCGACCCGGGCGAACGCCTGCACGATTGGCTCCGCTTTTGGTACCACCGTTTCAAGGGCGAGCCGACCCTTTTCATCATCGACGACTGCAGCGCCTCGCAGGCGATGACGAAAAAGAAAGACACCCTCTCGGAGTTGGCCTTCTCCGGCCGCCACGCCCAGCAATCCGTCTGGGTGCTGTCTCAGCGATACAATTCGGTCCTCAAAGACCTGTGGGAGCAGACCCAGTGGATGGCCTTGTTCCACTGTAAGGACCGAGACTCTTTCGAGGAGTGCCTCCGGGAGAACGACGTCATAGCGAGCCGGGAAGAGCGAGTAGCCGTTAGGTGCCAGCTCGCCTTGAAAAAACACGCGAAGCTGTTGTTAAACACTTCACAACCATCTTCATATCGTTTGCTTAGCTGATGTTTATCATTTGCTTAGCAAATGCTAAGCAAATGTTGTTAACAATATTAAACACGGCTATCTCCTTGACCACACTTGTGGTTCTCCTGTGGGTAGTCCACCAATATATTAAAGCTAGGCGAGAAATTGGTAAACTTACAACTTTATTACGTACAAAGAACTTCGAAAAGAAAATGGACAATTTGCTCGACGGACTACTCGCCAATGAAGCCGGGTTACAAGCGCCCGCTGCATCGGCACCAGCTGTGCCACAGACTACAGCGGCGGCGGAACAGCGCGAAAAGCTGGCCATTATCGCAGCAGGGGGGCAGGCCGGAAAGTACCTTGGTAAGTCCCTGTCCGTGGAAGAAATCGACAATATGGACGACGACGAGGTTAGAAAGCTCCACACCCGCTACGAGGCACGACTCGGTGTTTGCATGACAAAAACTCTGGGGAAGGCTGCGCTGCAGCTCTATACGACCTTGGCCACTATGTTTCTCCCGTTACCGCCGGAAAACCAGCAGCCTCTAATGGAGGACCTAGAGTCTGACATGATTGTCGACCGCGTGCTCAACAGAACTGCTTGCGAATTGTATTACCGCTATGGAAATTTTCTGGCGCCGATCACCGTGGCGTTGACCACGGCTAAGTACTGCCAATTTGGACACCGGTGTCCAAAGAATACAGAAGAAGATGAACTCGAAATACAGCAATGTGTCTCCGCCGGCGGAGACAACCACTCCGGCGGATACATCCAAGCAGGTGGAGACAACCACCCCGGCGGAGACAACCAAGCAGGTGGAGAAAACCAAGCAAGTGGAGCCACAACCTGCTTTGAGGGTGACGGCCCCGCCGTCTAAAAACGAGAAGAAGGCCGCCGCGGGGCGTGCCAGCGCCGCCGCCAGGAAAGCCAAGTCGGAGCGACTTGAGAGAGAACTCGCGGAAGCCAAGGAGGCTCTGCGGGATCCCGCATTCGTGGCCGACCCGCCCGCCCCGGAAGCCGCCCCGGAAGCAGCTCCGATCCGCGACAAAAAACAAGAAGGCTCTATGTTATATTTAGGCGCACTGGTAGCCGCTGTCGGGGGGCTGGTCTATTGGTCTAAGTCTCACCGCGCAGAACCGCCGCCGCCAAAGGAGAAAAAGACCACCACCCTGAAAAGCAGCGCGAGTCCTGCTCAGCAATTAGAGGTTGCACACAATCCCCACTATATGGAATAACAACACCATGGCTTCGATTGACGGAAAAACTATAACGAATGCCTGTATCAGCGGGCTTTCGATAGGGTATGCTAAGCTCACCCATATGGCCATAAAAGGGAGCTTACCAAAACTCGACACTACGGCGCGCGATGCCGGGATGATGCTTATGAATGTCTCTTTCGCCATTTTAACTAAGGACGAGTTAGTTAGACGTAAGATTATTCCCTCTAATATTTCTCCGTAGTAGCACAATGGCTAGTGCCGTTGCTATGATGGTCGGAGGCGCCATCGTGAACGCTCTGGCGTTCAGCGGCTCGAACTACCTCTTTTCGAAGCTCGAGAAAGGAGAAGCAAACGAAGAACGTAAACGACACGACAATGCCGTGGAACAGATGCAGGCCGCCCGTGATGCTTGGTCTCAGAAGCGTAGTGAACGCCTTGACTGGATCAACAAAAAGCTCAGGGAACAAGACCATGCAATCAAAAACTTCCACGACGCTGAAGCGGCATGGCTCGAGTACAACACCCTCGTCACCGGGGAAATTCTCGACCCTCTAGAGTCTGAGCCCCAGCTTTCCGACTTCTATACACCGAGCAGCGCCCAAAAAGACCGCGAGATTGCCTTTGTTATCGGGGGTATGGTAGTAACCGGCCTTGTGACATACTATATTACTAGAAGATAGTCGGTTAGACCCCAATTTTTCCGGTCTATATATACGCGATGGGTCTTTCTGAAGAGTTATACTTTGCAATCCTTTCGGTTGGGCACAGCGCTCGCCGCCACAAAATTCCCGGTTTCCGCACAGTAATCGATATCGCGCAGACCTCGCTCAAGATTTGGCGGTCGAATGAGAGAGCGGCAATAAGTTTCGCCGCAAAAGTTTTGACTGGCCCGACGAACCTCCGTGAAATAACTGGGCGGCTGCCCGAGCCCTTAGCATCGGAGTGTTGGAGGTTGGTTGGGCTTCTGGAATACATGGCAAGTCTTGCCAATGGACTCTCGCCTGTCGAGGATTTACTACAGCCCCGGGGGCTACTGGAAAGGAATTGCCGCCATCAAGAAGCTGGCGTCTGCAGCGGGGGTCCCTCTCGATACGGCTAAGAACTGGCTGAAGAAACAAGCCATCTGGCAGATCTACCTACCTGCGCCGCGGCACACACCAAGACCAAAGTTTGATGTCCAGGTGCCGACCTCCTTTTCCTTCCCTACGACCGCGTGGGACGGAAAACCTATAAATACGCTTTGACCGTAGTCGACATTGCCTCGCGGTACAAGGAGGCCGAGCCGCTGACCACCAAGGGCGCAGCAGAGGTCGCCGATGCCCTGTCTCGCATCTACAAACGGGGGCCTTTGACGTGGCCCAAGATGCTGCAGGTGGACCCTGGACGCGAATTTATGGGGGCAGTTAGCCAACTCCTTGCTAGTCACAACGTCGAGGCCAGGCGCGGCCGGGTCGGTTCCCACCGGGACCAAGGAATCGTGGAGCGGTGGAACAGAACTCTGTCTGAGAGGCTCTTCGGCCACCAGTACGCCCAGGAGATGCGACTGCCTGTTGGTGAACGATTCACAGAGTGGGTGCGGCGGCTGCCTGCGGTTGTCTCTGCTCTGAATGGAGAGGTCACCCGGCTGACCGGTAAGCGACCCTCCGAGGCCATCCAGGCAAAGTCTGTGAGTGGAAAGCCCTCTTCTACGGTTCCCGGCCGCCCTGTTGGACTTCAAGAGCAGAAGCTCCCTTCGGGGGTCGGTGTTCGCTTCCTCTATCAGCCTGGCGAACTCGAGGGTGGGCTGCGTCGCGCTACAGACCCTGTGTGGTCCCTCCAGGTGTACCGGCTAGGGCGCACCTTGACCAAGCCCGGAGAGCCTGTGATTTATTATCTTGAAGGTCAAGGACCTAGTCGGGGGTTTGTCCATGAGGAGCTTTTGGTTGTGCCTCCTGACACTCAACTGCCTCCCGATGGTGTTCTCAACCGTTAAGAAATTCGTCAATGTAAGCGTTCATCTCGGCTGTACCGGTCGGTAGGGCATCCCTATGCCCATAAGCAAGAGTTTCCACCCCGTTTTCTGCGATCCACCGCTTGGAGTCGAAGGGAGACAGCGATACCTTGTGTAGGTGTTGCCCATAGATACGGTGGCGCTCTGATCGCAGGGCATTCATGCTGTGGTGGAAGGTAGTTTTCTCGAAGAGAGCCTCCCTGTATTGATTGTGTCTTATGTGTTTCTTCATGACGTACTTTTTCACGCCCTTGGCTTTCTTCATGTTGTTCCCGTTGGCCTCGAGGATGCTGTACATCTTGGGGCGCAAGCCGATGTATTCCGCGATTGGGCGCCCGGCACATTCGTCCGTCATCTTCCCGACAACCTTTTTGTTTTCGGCGCTGTGTATAGGGTGCTCGCGTGGGTAGTCGGACGTGTCGTATAGCCCGGCGTGCTTTCCCATGTCCCGATAGACGTCCTCCGTTTGGATCTCTAGGAGGAGGCTGTCAGTATCGGTGTAGAGGAGCTGACACCGGTCTCCATACTGTTTCTTAAGCTGCCCGTAGTAGAAGTCGTACATTAACGTCTTCGATAGGTCGAGAATGCTCATACCCACGTATACAGGGCGGTTGAGGACCAGACGGCTCTTGTGGACCTCAACGGCGGCGAGGTCGTTGTCGCAGATATTTGCTCTGGCGAAGGACGGGCTGGCCAGAAGGCGGCGGAGTTTGTCCTCCTCGTGCGCGCGCACCAGTTTGACGTCGACTCGCTTTCGCAGGTTCTCCATGGTCTTACCGAAGACGGAGTTGTTCATCAGCTTGTATAGGTCCTTCTCGAAGGCGTTGGTGGCCTGCTTTCGCAGATCGGTGTTCATCCGAATGTAGGGCTCCATCCAGGGGCTCTGCTCGAAGCGCAGGGCGCGGTGTACCTTTTTCAGCTTCATCCCGAGTCCCAAGTGAAGCTGGAGGTTGCGGTAGTGGAGCACGTAGTGGTTCTTGTCGCGGAGGTTGGGGACCAGCTTTTCGACCTCGGCGGACGCCATGCCTTTGCCCAGGAGGCCATGTTGGTAATCCGACATCCACTCTTTCTGGACCACCATACGCTCTGGAGCGAGCGGGTAGGCGTTGTGGCGGTTGTGAAGCTCCTGGGGATACTCCAGGTCCACCTCGAGGATGAAGCCCTCGGGCCCGTCGGCCGGTTGGTCTTGGATTGTGCTAGCCAGCGCTGTACAGTCCTCTACCCATCGAAAGCCGCCAGTCGGAAGGGGTTGACTCATGGCCCACCCGTAAAGGTTGTTGGCGTCTAGGTAGAGAATGTGGCTGTTGGGCTTATAATAATAATAATAATAATAATAATAATAATAACCATTTATAAAGCGCCGTATATCACCTTAAATAAAATGCTCTAGGCGCGTACAGATTTTTCACAATAAAAACAGTAGATATATAATTTGACATCAATAAGACCCTAAAACATGAAAGAGGTCACACAAAGGCTTGTTTAAAAAGGAAAGTCTTTAAATGTCGTTTAAAATTGTCGTGTGTAAAAGATAGTTTTAAATATGCCGGGAGGGCATTCCATTTAATGGAAGAGTAAATTGAAAAAGCCCTATCACCTAGCGTTGAATGAGATCGTGGTACAGCTAGTTTATTATTACCACTTGATCTTAAAACTCTATTAGGCCTATGACATTCTAAAATTTCTTGAATATAAAAAGGAGATATATTTTGAAAAAATTTATGAACAAAGGTCAGTACTTTAAAATCAATTCTTTGCTTAACTGGAAGCCAGTGAAGATCCGGGTTGTATCCCTCTACTGCGGGGTTGTTCGCCCTGGCGTGGCGCTTCGACACCATAGAGATGCCTCCACGCATCCCCTTCTCGATGAAGAGGTGTTGGTCATAGTCTGTGAGCAGCTCCAGTTCTACTCCGGTCTTTTTGAGGAGAGCCTGGACTGGTGTAATAATTTGCGGGGTCCAGCCCATATTGTTTCTGGGAAGTCTTTCGAAAGTTCTCAAAGACATCGGCAAGGAGCAGCACGTCGGTCCGGCAGTAGAGGTCGGTGTAGTTGCCTAGGTTTTGACACCCGACCCTCTGGGCATGGGCGTAGTCGCTATCGGAAATATTTGCGTCTGTGAGCTTGGAGTAGAAGGCCTCTTTCGGTGGAAGCTTGGTCTCCTCGAAACGCCCCCAGGAGTCCATGTACTCGTAGGGATACACGCCTTTGCGCAGGAGCAGCGCGAGGTCGGGCTCGTAGCGGGATGTGATCTGGAAGGCCTCGGGCTTGTTCGCCGCTACCAGCTTGTCGAGAGGGGCTAGTAAGAACTGCGCGCTGTCGATGAAGCGCAGCTGCCCCAGGGAGAAGGATATGTACTTCTCGGTGTTGTTGGGGATGCAGGAAACCCGCCCCTCCACCTTGGATATCGCCTGCATCAGCAGGTGGCTGTCGTACCCCCGCAGGTTGTGGAAGACCACAGGTATGATTGTGGTCTTCTGGCTGAGCCGCAGTTTGAGGTTGCAGGCGCTGTGGGCGGCTCCTCGGTACCTGCCGGTGATGTGGCAGTGGTCCTTTACAGAGTCTCCTTTCAGGAGTCCGTCACACACGTGGCACCTGCTCGCAGTCCTGTGGCTATCCCAGTCTGCTCTTGTCATTCTCATTTCTTGCGGTTTCGCCAGCACTTTCTGGATCCCGCGCTCTTCCTCTTGGAGAGCTCGGAGGAAGTGTTCTGCCGCGTTGGGCCCTCGGTATTGGGCAGGCGCCTCTGTCTTCCCGTCGCACCGCACCACCACGTAGCAATAACTGCATGCCTCGTGGTGTTGTGTCTTCTGGGTGTTGCTTTTTGTCGGGTCAAGCTCCGGCCCTTCGACTTTCGTGGTGAGGGCTTCGAAGTCGGCGTAGATAACGTATGGCGCGGGCAGCTTCTTGTGGTGGTTCTGAAAGGTGAGCTTGCCCTCTGGGGGCATCTCCACCCTGACGGCTGTCTGGCCGATTCCCTTGCACTCCGGCCGGTGGGCTTCCAGCAGGTCTTCCCTGGAATAACCATGAAGACAGCGCTCACAGAAGTGCTTCTGCTCTCTGTGTTTGTTCTGGTCGTAGAGAAGCCGGTTGAGATTTTTGATCCAGGTGTAGTGGAACTTGCCCGCTTTCTCAATCAACAGCAGATTGATCCTGGGTATGTCTTCTGGTTGTTTGGAGATGTGGTGCACTATCACTCCCTTGTCCCAGCCGAACACGTTTATGGCAAGGTCGTTCTGGCGCTCCACCTTCCCGATCTGAGAGATGGGTGTGGGGGTATCGATGCCTGCGAAGTCTAGACCATCTGCAATTGGGTATTTGGCTGGTCTGTCTGTGTGATCCGCAGCTTGAAACAGGGCAGACCGGAGTGCCCATCGCAGGCAGTGGTCGTCTTTGTTTTTCACGTTGACCACCGCCTTCTTGTTTTTCACTTCTGGCGGCAGTGGGATGTAGGATCCGCCCCGAAGAGGTTGATAACGGGCGATATCTAACCAAAGTTTGCGTACCTGTACCACCATCCACCCAGATCCTCTCTGGGTTAACTTTTCGAGAGTTTCTTGCAGCCTCGGGAATGTTTCTTCGAGGGCTGCTGTGATCTCGTTTTCATCGATGACGGCCTCCTGTCTATGTCTTATAACAGGCTCAAAGTACTCCTCGCTGCCGTCAGGAGTAATTTTTACAAGCTCCACCTTAAGAGCTAGCTGAAATTTAAGCCCTCCTCTTAAAACTCTGAGCTCCTTCTCTAGTTTTTCGCGGATCTTGGGTTCAACACTCTCGAGAAAGGTTCTGGGGTCAGTACCCTGTGGGTGCCCCTGGGGCACATCCATTTGCCACCCGCGCAGGAAGTTTGCGAACGTCCATCGCGTCCGCCGGAAAGCGAGTTCTACCGGTTCAAACAAGCCCTGGAGCTCGTCTTGATAGTTATTTGTAGAACTCGGAAGTTTTTGGATGGGATCAAATTCCTCCTGGATGAACTTCCTTTTCCTCGCTTTTGCCTTGCGCGGTGGAGGAATAGGCCTATATTTACTAGGCTTTAGAGGCTTCAGCAAACGTCTTTTAACAGCCTCGGGAATGGGCTCGTCCAGGATGTTTTGGATCACATCGTGGAAAGCCGAATCTGGCATCTCTGCCAGTAGCTGTTCTAGATACTCATCCATAGTCGCCATTTTGTATGGGTATACGCCTTACAACATACATCTCTAAATGGGTATTCTAACGGAAATGAGTTGTTCTAAAACCAAATCAAAGTTTATTCGAGCTTTCCGCTCTAAAGCTTTTTGCCATAGCAGGACCCTGTCCCTCCCACAGGCCCTACAAAGATGGATTTCGCTTTGGACTCCCTGCCCACATGACCTGCAAGGTACAGGGATTTTACTGCCCTTTCGAATCCTAGCCAGGTGGATTTTACAATACTCCCCCAGGCAGCTTCTCCCGCAGATTTTGGTTTCCCCTCTCTTAAGCCACTCACAATTGTTTGACCCCTTCATCTTTACTATATACCTAAAGTCACTTTTTTTCTAATTGGTGTGCTATCTACAAGAAACTATCTATTCGCAGCTCCAACAGCGCCAACAAGCAGAATTGCCGCGTGTAGGAAAAAAGAGATCTGCGTACACGCAGAATTGCCCCAATCCTGCGTGTAGATGTGGTATGTTTTCCGTACATGCAGAATTGGTGTAATTCTGCATGTAGATGTGGTATGTTTTTTGTACAAGGTGGTCCAGAATCCCCCTTCCCTATACTACTACTTGATATGTTTGTTCTATCTAATTTTCTGTTTACAACCATTTACCTTGAGGCACTGGTGTTGGGCCGACCAGGGGAGTTTTGGTGGTGGCCGGTGGAGGTATGATGGATGGGAACAAAGTGGGCGTGGGAGACCCAGCAGTAGGGGGAGGAGTCTGCGGGGGTCCAGTACCTTGAGGTGGAGTCGGACCTGAAGTAGGCGGAGTCAAACCAGGGCAGTAAGGCACTTGGCAACAGATATCGTTGGGATCTTGAATCTTGACGCAGTTGGCCGGGATGTTAGGGTAAGGTGCGCATCTACACGTTCGTCAAGGGTGAAGAAGAAAATTCATAGAATAATATCAAAACCACCATGAATTTCTGTTGACACAGATATCCGTTTAATCTACAGCAATAAGCAAAAACTGGCGTAGCTTTAATGTAAAAAAAAAAAATCTACAGTAATTCAGTAAAATAATATTGTGATACTGTATGATGATATTGCAAAAAATAGTGTATTTCTGAAACCACAAACACATTTTTTAAGTCAACTTAACTCATTCTGAATATATTAAATGATATACTTTTCTTAAATAACAATTGCACAGAAGAAGTGTCAAATTGGTATTTTTACAATTGATGTCCTGAAATATTTTCAACAGTAGTTGTCCTATCTGGCTCAACCATATTCATCATTAAAGCTTAATCAATTTTTTTTTAATTTTCTAAGTTTCAAAAGAATATTTCAGAAATATGGGCTTCCGCGAAGCCAAGGATAGGGCTGTTTTGACGCAACTATCAGATGGTCTAACCAGGTTTGACTCTGACACTTCCTTACTTTTAGTGTTCTCTATCGATTCTGCTCAAACAAGAGCTATAGGGATTGGTATTGGAAACCGACCTTTGGTCACACTTGTAGAGCCCAGTGTTTTGATCCACGCAAACACAGTTATAATCACAGCCGTCCACCCACTTGTCTCCTGTCTTGTACTGCTGACCCTTGAACTCACAGAAACCTGGGAACACACAATATATATGTACGTATGATTATGTAGAGTGAAAAACTACTTAAGAAACAATCAAACAAATCGATAAATGTGACCTTAAAAAGTGCAAACAAACCAAGAGAAATAGAAATAATTATTTGAACTGGCTTGAAGTCTTCGAATAGTCTGGAAAAGGCGAATATGGTGTAGCACAGTATTGTAAAAAAAAAAATGTCAATCTCGAGATTCTTTTAAATTACACTATAACCATGTTTGGCTTGTAACCCCAAAATATCCCCATTATTAAATCTATCCCTAGGTTTGCTCCGACAATCTTACAGAGATTATGTTCCTCACCTGTGCGCTGGGCGGGAGGTGGAGTTCCTACTATCACACCAGGCTTGTAAGATACCGGGTATGGGAAAGGCGTCGGGGTTACTGGTGGTGGCGTGGTGGGTAGCTTGCTCGGGTACGTGCCGTTAGGGAACGGGGTGGGGGGTGGTCCAGTCGGCTGGGGCTGCGGGTTAGGGTTGGGCGTGGCAAAACATTGAGGCACCTGACAGCACACGTCATTGGGGTCTGTGACCAGCTTACAGCCTGGCTGCAGTTGATAGGTTGGGCACCTGCAGAGCACATTCAAGTTAACATAATAAATCATACTTTTTTTCTTTTCTTCTTCTTCAAAGCGGAGATGTTAATGGTTATGAAGATTTTCATTATATAACCGTGACCTGTGCAGGCGATGTTGCTATTGTATTGCTTGGGCTGCGGATTATAATTATGATGATAAGGGCGATGAAGCGGGTGATAATGATGATGAAGAAAAAATATTAACTTCATTATCTTCACACTGTGATTACTCTTCTCACCTGTCAGCGCAGCTGTAATAGTTCTTGTCGGCATTGTCACAGCGGCAGATTGTGTTGCAGCCGTCTTTCCAGGTCTGGCCTTGTCTGTAAGGCACTCCATTGTACACGCAGAATGCTGAGGAGATGGTCAGATAAGGTTGGTGTACATTGTGTTAAGAAAGTTTAGCTGTGTATCAAGCTCAAGGAAATTACATTTTATATGATTTTATTGGCAACGAAGAACGGCAAATTGCATTGACACACGCTCAGATTTTGTCGTCTTTCTCATTTGAATTAGGGAATCACGGGAGATAATTTGGACATACAGACTTGTCTAGTTCTTTAGATTAATCGGGACTCCCAGCTCTAAATAGTTTCGAGAAGATCAATGTCAGAGTTTGGCCTAAACTGTATATGATTGTTTAACTTCCTGAACAAAACTCTCACAAGCTGAAGTTGGTACTGGCGGTGCTCCGGATACTGGCGTCTGGCCGGGTGGTGTGGGGGTCAGGGTGATTCTCGGGGGCAGGCCTGGTGAGGGAGTCTGGCTGTCATCACAGGATGGCACAGTGCAGCAGAAGTCATTTGGATCTTGGACCAGTTTACATTGTGGGGGGAGAGCACCGGTTGTGGGGCACCTGATATATCGAGGATGTAGCACAGTAAAAATAAGCTGTAGCATGTTCTATGTCCTTTAAGTTCTTGTTCACGTTTATAAAGATTCAATAAGCTTTTTCCTTATGTTTCATATCATCTGAAGGTAAATTTAAAAGTTTTTTTTAAAAAGGGTCAAACTTATCACAACAACACTTTTTGAAGCTGCTTTAAACTTTTTGCGCGCACTTTGGCCACAGCTACACTAAAGTAATAGCTGCACTCCCGCTTTTTTCAGTTTGATTGTTAGAGAATGTTCTTAGAACGAGTAGAGTTTGAGATGTGCTAGTACTTGTAGTTTAGAAAATAATGGTATTTTAACAATAATTTTTCAGAATACATAGCGTCCAACATTGGGATGCGTAGTCTTAGCGTATACAAGACTGAGATAGCTGACCAGTATTGATCAAGGCATGGCAGCAGACTAGCTCTAAGATTCATAATGCTTACCTCTGAGTGCAGGAATATCGTCCAGTGATGCCGTCCTCGCACACACAGTAATAATCACATCCATCTTGCCACCTCTGGCCCTGCACGTATCTCTGGTTTTTGTACATGCAGCCCTCTGACGTATGGCGAAATCGAAAAGATTAATTTTGGGTTGATTTTGGGCGGGAAGGCAATCAGTAACAGTATGGGAACGATATCTTGATTTTAAAAGTTATTAATTAATAGCTTAAAATATTAGTGACAGAAGAATCTGTTGATGTAGACAAAGAGGAGGAAGCTGGTCTTCTTATGTAGCTGACAGAAATTTTAAATGATAAAGTTCAGACAAGGAGAAGCCTGTTTAGGTGCTGCTTTTGTTTAAAAGAAAAAACACAACAGTTGCCAATGTTCTCCACCCAATTAACCATACTTGTATCTGCCTGTGTTGTTTTTGTTTACTTCACTTAGAGTAAGTTTAACGGTTAATATTGCCCGTCCATAGATACTAGGCAAGACATGGGCTCGAAAAACAAAAGTGAAAAGCTTAGAATCTCTAAATATTTCCCAATTAGCGCCGGCATCTACTGATCTTTACTAGAAAATATTACCACACAGCCAACGCTATTCCTCTGCTGCTAAAGACACAAGTAAGAACTTACATAAAAACATTGCAGGTTAAGGATCTTAGAAAGGAGTTCAATCTTGTTTCGCTTTGCTAGATTGTTTTGTCGTTTCCAAGTATGCTAGTTGGATGTGTTCAACTTTGCATGAAATATTAATGCGAATGGCGCTATCTTATAACTATGTATTGAACTAAATCTCCCTCTTCACTTCTATAATCTATCTATCTATCTCTTTATCTCTCTATCTCTCTATCTTTATATCTATTTATCTATCTATCTATCTCTCTCTCTCTCTCTCTCTCTCTCTCTATATATATATATATATATATATATATATATATATATATATCTTTACCTGGAGGCTTAGAAGTGGTCTGTCCAGGTACGGCGGGTTTTGTAGGAACAGGCGCTTGACCCGTCACCTTGCCAGTGGGCAGGTTGGTGTACACCTTGGTGGGGCCAGGTGTTGGGATATCGCTTGGACTTGGTGTCTTGATACACTGGGGCACCTCACAGCAGGTAGGGTCGTTGGGGTCCGGGATGAGGGTGCAGCCCTGTGAGGAGACCGTCAGGAGAAAACCGTTCTAAAGCTCACAATTACAACTCAACCTGGTTGATTTGAGTTTGGATGCTATCGCGCAAACATGAAAAATCTTGTTTGCTACTTTGTTTGTTACTATGATTTCTCACCGCATGCAAAAAGTCCAACTTACTCACAGCATCAATTATAAGTATTGACTTATTCGCCCGTTTAGTCTTCGTGTGATCTTTGAATTGAATTTGGTATTTGTATGTTTTGTTATAAACCGGAAATATGGTTGCAGAGCTGGAGGACTTTGATCACTAGGTGGGTATAAGCAGAAAAGTAAAACCAGTGAGAGAGAAAGAATCATGATTTCATTTTCGCAACGCTTGGTTACCGATTCTAACAATCTATAATTTTCAAATTTCTCAAAAGCAAGAGGCGTGAACCAAGTGATTGAAAAATTTTTAATTGATGCCATAATGCAATCTTGCTCTGAATGGGCATTGTGTATTGTGAGTAGAGCCCTATAATCGATGTAACTTTTATCGGGGATCAGAGCATAGAATGTGTGAAGTCACACTTTTTTTTCTTTACCATCACTGATAAGTGATAATGTGCTCTTTCTCACCTGAGGCAGAGTGAATTGTGGACAACGATCAGAGCATCTGTAGACATTTCCCATTGCGTTGTCACAGACACACACCTTGCTGCAGCCGTCTGTCCATTGCTGACCCTGGCTATACTGTACACCCTTGTACACGCAATAGTCGGGAGCTGAAGTCAAGAGATTTATTAATATTAATGTATGAGATAAAGACAATAACAGACAAGACGATTTACATAGAAGCACTGATTTGTTTAACATCCCATACATCTCTCAGATGAAGGATATGAATAGCAGTAGTTTCATAATTATAAAATAATTTTTACCGCTAAACTCTCTTGAAAAGAGACAGTCTGTAGCGACCTTCTCATTTCTAGAGGATCGACATGGCAAAGATTAATCAAGCTAAATCATATGATATTTTGAACTCACTTGGCGGTGTTTGCACCGGGGGAGTGCTCTGTCCAGGGCCAGGTGTCACTGTTGTCTGTCCAGGCAGTGTAGGGCCCGTGCCAGGGGTGGGGCCGGCTGTCGCGGGAGGAGCGGCCGTGGGAAGACATTCAGGGATCTTGCAGCAAGCGTCATTCGGGTCGTTGATCAGGCGGCAGTAGGATGGGATGTTCAGATACAGTGAGCACCTGTCAGGATGTCATGGAGAGTGAGCAAAACGGGAGCGCAAAGGATTATGATGGATATTTAAGAAGAAGAAGGAAATAATTGCAATAAATTCTCTTGTTCATTTTTTTTTCTTTTTTTTTTTTTAATTTTGTTGACGGAAAGGAAAAGACAGATAGCTATATAAGTAAGAAAGAAAGAAAGAGAGACAGACAGACAGACAAAGACAGAGAGAGAGTGGAAGAGGAAAAGTCTTAGCTTTCAGTGCAAGTGTATTTGCCTGTCATATCATCCACGCACACACAGTTGTACTGGCAGCCATCTTGCCATGACTGACCTTGCTTGTACATGACACCATTGTAGACACAACCAGGTGCTGAGGAAACGTTTGTCATCAAGAAAAAATTAAATGCCCAAAGGCGAATTTGTTTTCTATAAGGTAATTCCAATCTCAAATAAAGCGAATATATCAACAATCATACTGGTAGTGGAATTCTGTTGAAATTTTGTGTGGCAGACATGTTTTTGTTTGCATATGTTATCTCCATTACTGTTTACAGAAATGAAGTATCGCCAGGTTATAATCTTATCGACTGTGGTGTATTTGAGCATCATTCTCTTTATCCACTTCCATACGCTCAGTCACTTTGAACTTAATTCCAAGCTTGTTTACGACACAAATCGGATCATAATAGTTTCTTTGCTTAAAGGAAGTGCTGTAGTGATATCAACGAAGTACGATACCTTTCTGTAAAGTCAAAATTGATTTTGTTTCGTTTGACGAAGGTCATGGATTTCTTATACAGATCAATGTAACTCAGTAAATTTACGAACGGTTTTGTACTTTACTCACGATTGGTTGGAGGGGGCAATGTCCTGCCTGGGTTGTTGGGATCAGGTATCGGGTTAGGAGACGGCGGGATCAAATATCCGTCGAATGTACCAGGTGATGGCGTTGGGATGGTAAATGGATCAGGGTTGGGGTTTGGAGCATTGGTGGGAGGCGGCAGAGTTTTGCCGGAATTGTTTGGGTCAGGGGGGTTAGTGGGCGGAGCTAGAGTCTTCCCAGGGTTGTTGGGATCCGGTGCGCCTGTTGGGACTGGAGCAACGGTCGGGTTGGTTGGGGGCACGACTGGGCAAACTGGCACTTTACAGCCAGAATCGCGAGGATCAGTGGTCATCACACAGTTAGGGCTGGGAGGCGGGCGAGCGGCACATCTGGAGTTGGAGTGGAATAAACAAGAAAATTAGACTTGAAAAAATTACTTAGAATCAAGTATTTTATGGTACGTATACAAAACACAATCATAATTATCGGTGTGAAAAAAAAGACAATGTTACATCCACAACCAACAAAAAAATAACACCTTGCCTATTTCAAAATCTTTTTGAGATTACATAATGTAAGAAACGGAGTTTTTATTTTTAAAATTTTGAAAATCTGAGAGTATTTTAAATCGCTGGGATGCACTTGAGTAACCAATGGGTTGCAAGCGTTAGGTGAAACAATGAATCGTGAAACTTAACGCCCGAAGAGGAGGTAATCCAATCCTGCCACAGTATGTTCTCAAACATGGCAGGTGAATCATCACAACGACCAGTAGAGGGTCAGTGATATAGATTTCTATGCTGAGAAATATGCATCTTTGTTTGTATCTGTAGAAGCTGGAGGAAGTGGCATTCAAGCAAATAACGTTTCACTTACCTCTGACTGCATCTGTAGAAGCTGGAGGAAGTGGCATTCAAGCAAATAACGTTTCACTTACCTCTGACTGCATCTGTAAAAGCCAGTTACTGCTTTCTCGCACACGCACTTGAGGTCACAGCCGTCTTCCCATTGCTCGCCCTGCTTGAAGGCGACACCGTTGTAGACACAGACATCTGGAAGAGATTAGAATTAAGATATTCATAAGATTATGCTTGTCAGACATTAGGGGTCATCTTTTAAAGACTGCTTCTTTTCAGGTTTTTGTTTAGATCTCATAAGACGAGATTTATACTAGCCTTGCTTGCTGTAATGCCGTGAGACAAAACAAAAGTAATCGAGATTTCACTCTCGAATTCTTAATAGGTTATGTTTGAACGACCGGTTCCTTATTTACATTTAAAAACAAATCTTCGGAAAACGGGACAAACTTAAAATAAGATTTAAAATGTAACTGTTAAAAATAATCTGAAATCCTTCATTTTAATTTTTGCCGGTCTTCAGAGCAAAGTGTAAAATACTGGAATGAGTCAATTTGTAGAATGGAGTCTTTTCGGAGTGCATAGCCCTTTTGGGTAAACATTTGGCGCAGTTTAAGATTGATTTTAAGGAACATTAGCTCAGTCTGACGTAAACTTCTTGATGTGCGGCACGATTTGCCATAGGGAGCGAATGTATGCTGGTAAGATGAACTAGATCTACTATCCAGCGATCCACCGTATGTGTGTGCTTGTCATTATCGTCTAGACTCGCCTGTTCTAGGTGATGGGGTCGGGCTGAAGAACGGGTTGGGAGGTTGGGTGGTTGTCTTCATCGGAGGAGGGATGGTGCTCTGGGTAAAGTCACAGTATGGTGTCTTGCAACACGGCTGGTTCACGTCTGTGACGTACGTGCACTGACGCGGCAGGGTGATCATCGGCGGGCAGCTGTTGACGAGATACGAGAGGAGTACAAGCCACATGGGAAGAAAAGATGAGATCATTTTAAAAAAAAAATAATGCCCATGCTCTAAATGTGGTATTTGGTTGTGTGATTTTGAGCATCTATTATGAAAGGAAGCATTTACCACACATTAAAGACTTTAAAAATATGTTAGAATTTAAATCATTTTATCTATCGCCCGTTCTACTTATTTTGGAAGTAAGTTTGATCCTTATGATGTTTTTTTTTTTATGAAATAAATATATTGCCCCTGTATCATTTGTTAAGCCCATGTCATTATTCTGATACTGGTCATCAATGAATCTTTGTTTCGCCACGCACGTCAATATCTTTTGTCATAATAATTTTTTTACCTTGTCGTTAAAGTCAATGCCAACCTAATTTAACCAGTCTTAGATCAAGCCTAGACTCTACTCACATTTCTGTGCATCTGTAGACTCCAGTTTTGTCTAGACACTCACAGTTCGAGTCACAACCGTCCTGCCACTTGCTGCCCACTTGGTATTGGCGGCCCTTGTACACGCACACTCCTGCACCGCAGAGAAAACAATTGAAATGATCTTATTAAAATGGTTTTCTAAAGTTGACATAATTGCAGATATACTGTGCCTCGCCTAATACAAAAATTGTAGACACACCCCTTCCATTCAAAATAAATAGATAACAAAAGAAGAAAAAAAGAAACTATCTATAAAAGTAAAATTAACTCAGTTTCGGCCTAAACCAAACAGGCTATGGTTGTTGGAAAAAGCTATAACACATCTTTATTTTTAAACTATTCATCTACCTTGTGTGCGGTTAAATCTCCGCCAATGCTACCTAGAAGGCGCATGTCTTCGTCCGCGGTACCCTTTCCCATTCGGTAGAGTAAACGTTTTGTTATGGTGGATAAAAAAATATAAATTTTGACCACACAATTTAAAAACTGATACATCCCTAGATTGGTCAATATAAGATCGAGCTTTTCTAGCAAACCTATCCGCTGAATTCAGATTTGCGAATCATAGGTTGAGAGTTTTGATGCGATGCCCGATCCCTTCTTTTTCTACTGAATTGCACGTTTTATAGTTCATGACAGCAAAGCGGATATAAACAAAGATAACGAGATTGTGTATTCTCGTTTTGAGGCGTACCTTGCGGTATCGGCGATGGAGTTGGCAATCCTCCCATGGGGGTCGGGTTGTTCGGGTTGTACGGAGTGGGGGCAGGGGTGGCATACCCTCCTGTCTTCTGGCCTGGGGGAGGGGGAGGAATGAGACCAGTTCCGGTCTTGTTGTTGACAGTTTGTGGGATATCACAGCGGATCACCTTGCAACAGAACGGATCTCTGGGGTCATCCTCGTAGTGGCAACCTGCGGGCACGCTGTTGTATGTCGGGCACCTAAAGATCAGAGTTAAAACATTGCTGAAGGTCATGCTGACAGTGCAGATAGTAAAACATCATCACTTTTTTTAAAGATATTTGAATATATAGAATTAAGATTATGCAGGTACACAAAAGCAATTTATATAGATATTCACTAAATATATTAGCATTGAGTTCTCATGGAAGGCATTGATTAATGATTCATGTTCTAATTTTGGTTCATAAGCTGTTGGTGGCACGTTTTAGAAAGCTGAAAAGTCAAACAAAAAATGTTACTTCATCACAATTTATATCCTCTGTAATCCATGATAATGTTTCCTTTACTTTGAAAACGGGATGCTTAGTCATATTTTGGTTGCTAAGATAATTTTAAACTAAAATCGGAATAAAAGTTTTATTCACCGATTATTTTCAAGCAAGAATCCTATTACCGCGCCTCATCTGATGTGGTTAAGGTTCTCAAGCATTTCAGTGATACAAGTTTAAGGGATAATTTCAAGTTACCTATTGTCACATCTGTAAACACCCTGCATGGCATCTTCACACTCGCAGGCGTAGTCGCAACCGTCGTACCACCTCTGGCCCTGAGTGTATTGTTGTCCCTTGTACACACACACACCTGAGGGCAGAGGAAAGGATCACACAATTAATTCTCAGCAAACGCTGTAAATGTAATTAAGCGTTGTATAGCCCGATTTTTTTACTTATTTTTAAACTTTTTTTTTTCTATTTAAACATCTAGATCTAGATTCTTATTTTTGAGAAGATGATAATTTTTTTTTTAACTTTTGCGCAAAATTTTCTCCCTATTGAGCAGGGTCTAAAGAAAATATGGTATTGAAATGTTTAATGACAGTACTCTATAAAGTTTCGAAGAAGGAGCAGTGAACTAGAAAAAAAGGAGACGAAGGTTCAATTTTTCTCTGGACTCCCTGTCAATGTGGTCCGATCCACTCAACCAAGACCCAGTGTTTGCGTATTAAACTCTTCGAAAACTTCGATAAAAACTAATCACATAACAATAGCGAACATATCCTTTCTACTTTCTTTTTTCCCTTTTCAAAGAGACGCGGTGTCTGAGATGAAGAAGCATGTGGGTTTAGATTATTTATGCATATATTCATTGCTATTAAAAAAAAAAAAGCCAGTGTGGATAGCGATCGTTAACGAGAGCTTACTGGGCGGGGCTGCAGTGTCGGTGGGTCCGCCAGGTCCCGGGCTGACGGTTGTCGAGCCGAGCCCTGGAGCCAGCGTGGTGCTCGCCTGTTGGGGCGGCGCGGCCGGGCAGTCGGGCACCTCGCAGCACGGGTTGCTGGGATCCTTCACCAGTCTGCACCCCGCAGGCAGGTTCACGTAGCGTGCACATCTGGAACAAACAGTGTTAGGGTAAGAATTTGTGGCACATTGCATTTATATCCTTAAAAGGTACATCTATTCACTCATATTTGTATGGGATTTATACATGGATGGACATCACCAAACACATTACGGATGGCTTTACATAAGTTTATGTCCTTTTTTCTGTTAATGTAAAAGTTGTGTGAAATCGCTGCCATGATTAAAATCGTCTTAGTCAAAACATTAAGTAGGTTAAGATTTAAAGTTTCAATGATACCCCGTAATAAACACAAATTTAAAATTGTCTGAGCAACATTTCTTTACTTTCAGAATCACACCTTAATGAATGCTCATGAAAATAGAAAACTTGCCCCAAATACTGCTCTCTGCACGTATGGAACGAATTGCTAAAATATCTCTTCTTTCAATATCTATTCAGTTCTATCCCGCATTTCTAAAAGAGAGCATCTTGTTACCAAATCCATAAAGTAAATGAATAATAATAATGAATGTCCTACTGTAATCTTTTCGAAAATGAATGTACAAGCCCTGTGTTGATTTGCTTTGTTTTGTTGTTTTTGTTTTTTGTTTTTTTGTTGTTGTTTTGTCGTTTTGTTTTGTTTTGTTTTGCTTTGTTTGTTTTTTTTATTCCTAGCTTTGGAATCAAAAAGTGTTCCTATGTTGATTAACATAGCAAAGAACCTACAGTCGGGACGGTGGACACTATACTTTTTATTGAAATCTATCATAAACTTATGTGGGAACTGCGCACTAGCAAATCAACCGCTATTCATGTCTGAGGTGAAATTTTAGTGGGTTTTTCGAGTTCAAGTGCAAAAACGGCAAATAAAAAATCTCTAATCATTTCTTTTCAGCATTAAAATCTTTAAACTTATCTTGTTTTGCAGGTAGGTGGATTTCTACGACGTAAAGTTTACAATTATTTTTTTAATATTCGATTATCCGCATCTTGCCGGGTGTTTGAGGGCCTCCTACTATCCTCTCTCGCAAGAAACACAAATTTTAAATCTGATCAAGCCTAACGGAAAACATAATTATACATCTCCTGAGTGTAAAGAGATTAAATCAAAGGCCCTAATTAAAGTAGTTAATAATCAGATGATTTTTCCGTGCTAGAGACAATAACAACAATGAGTTTAAAGTTTTACTTTTCCAAGCACTCGTATTTGCCGACCAAGGCTTGAACACATTCGCATTCAAACTGGCAGCCATCTGCCCACTTGTGGTCTTGGTTGTACCTCGTGCCCTTGTATTCACAGAAAGCTGGAAAGAAATAGTTGATATAGTAAAATCTTAAACCACTTACAGACAGTAATTCATAGAAACATAATTTTCCATGTTTGGCAACTTGAAGTTTAGGTTAAAAGATAGTAAAAATAAAGTAAGATTAAGAAGAATCGTATTTAAAGATCAAATAGCAAGACACTTATAGGCCTAATTTTCACTCTTTTATTGAATGCTCTGCAAAATAAAATATGGCAAAACAATTGCTTAAATTTTCAACTAAACAGTATTTATGTTACTATGTTTTTGTCATTTCAATTATTCAAACCATTATTCTACAGTAGTGAAGTAAACTGTATCCAGTTCGTCATGCATAACGTTTTTAAGCTAAAATAAGGAGCATTGGAATTGAATTGATAATTCACGAGTCAAAGAATCTTTTACAAAATTATAGTCTTGACAGAGAAAGAGAGAGAGAGAGAGAGAGAGAGAGAGAGAGAGAGAGAGAGAGAGAGAGAGAAATAAAGGATGAGAAGAATAAAGAGCAACAAATACGCAAATATATAGAGACAGAGAGACAATGATAAAAATATTAATTACTTCTGGTAGGTGGAGCTCCTGTCACTCCGTTAGGGCCAGGGCTGGGTGTTGGGACATTCGCATAGCCAGTGACCTTGCCTGTCACTGGGGGTGGTGTCGGGGCATCTGTCACCTGTGGGACAGGAGTTGGGCCTGCTGACCCAGGAACCTGGCACATTCAGGAGGTAAAGACAGTTTTTAAGGTGATGGGAAACTAGAGTATGTGTCCTCACTTGTATAAAGTTATGTTTCTGCTAAAGAAAACATTCTTGTTCGACAAATCTATTAACAAGCACTGGGTGCTCAGCAATCTAATCCACGAAAAGCGACTAGGAACTGCATCTTACTGGTGGGTATATCAATTATTGAATTTTTGTGCTCATTATGTTTATAGTCTGGAAAGGACGCATAATAGTTGATGGAACCACTGTCTCATTCTAACGTAATGAAGAGAGCTAGAGAAACGAAAATGTTCGGAATGTCAAAACCTTTGGCGTTGTGCAATGATTTGTTTTCTATTTATTTTTTCTACAAACACTACCTCAATATGCTATAGAGATTGAGTTGGGTTTCATTGGTTGAACAAATACCTATACCTCATTTTTGTAAAAAGTTTCTACTGGTCGATGATGGAGATAAAATTTGTAACATTTTTTTTAGTTAGCAGCACTAATATTTTTTATCAAATGTGGTAGATGTCACATATTTAGTTAACATGATTTAAGATTTAAGATTCTGCCTGGCTCGGCCTCGAGAGAGCGTCAGAGGTTTTGTCCGAGAAGCAGACTGGTTCAGTCACTGACCTGGGTGTTGCCTGGCACAGTGGGCGGGGCTGGAGTGATCCTGGGGGCCGGAGTTCCGCACTGGGGCACTCGGCAACAAGTGTCACTCGGATCAGTCACGAGCTTACACTCAGGCGGCAGGTTGTCATACGTGATGCACCTGGGAAGGGCCAGGTAGAGCGGATAAATTACAGTGTTGGGAATAAAGGAGCTTGGCTTTCAAGCTAGAAAAGACATTTAGAACTGCTGAGAATAAGTTTCAGAGATAGAATTATAGAAACATCAAGGTTCTAAATTTCAATTTTCGAATAAAAAACAACAACAAAAATCTAGATGCACAGAGTTTAGCGTCGCAAAATATTGCGATAGGTATAAAAAAAACGGAATCAAAAGAAGCATGCTTATCTAAAAAAAAAGTTATTTTTCCCGTTAAAGGTCGAATCTACCCTGGTGCCTGTTGTGTGACTCACCTTTCAGTGCAGGAATAAACTCCCGTATCCTGGTTATCACACTGGCACTTCTTGTCACAGCCATCCACCCATTGCTGTCCAGTGCAGTACTTCACTCCGTTGTACACGCAATATTCTGGTGGGAGAAAGGCTAGATTAGTTCAGGTTTTCTTTTTAGCTATATTCATATGGTTTCGGACACAGCCTTTCATCATTGCCAGAATCGTAGTTCCTGCCTCCTAAACTTTAAACTACGTAGCAAAATCAAATGTTATGCTTTACGTTGCTGATTTTATTGTTCTCTTTATGAAACTATCTAAATCTTAGGTATGAGACACTTATTGACAGCGGATGGGAGCTATTATTTTTTCTCAGATGTTGACTATTGTACCAACTAGATAAAAACTGAGTGGAAATGCAAAATCTTGAAGGAAAAAAATGGAAAGAAAGAAAGCAATGCGAAATATGTGGTATTCATTTGAAAACTGAATTGTGTGCGCACCGTGCTGGACCTACCTTGAACAGGTGGCTTCAAGCTGCTGCCCGTGTTCGGTCCAGGGGAGACAGTCGTGAACTCTGGGACAGGGTCACACCTGGGCACCTTGCAGCACGGGTTGGCAAAGTCGTCGATGAGTCGGCAGTTGGGAGCCAGCTCTGGGTAGCGGGCACACCTGTGATAAGATGGGGATGTGAAGGAGAATAAAATTGGTGTTTCGATAGAAGTAATACGGAAGAATACTCTTTTTTTTTTTTTGTGGGAGGCCCAAGGTTTGCCTTTTTTTTTTTTTTTTTTTTTGAATCCTAAGAAAATCGGCTTTATAAATTCGTCGTAATTTCTTTTCCTTTCAGTTTCATAAATTCCGGTTTTATTCAGCTTACAGCCTTTATCTCAAGAAAGATGTGCAAAATCTAGAAAAAAAAAATGAAAGAAAAAGAAACTATAGAATATAGCGGAGCGAAAGTCAGGTCTTAATTTGACCATGCTCCACAAGAATTATAAGTTGAACAGAGGCAGTGTTCTGTTCTGTACTACTCACTTCTCTGTACACTTGTACTTGCCAGTGACAGCGTCTTCACATACACAGTTGTACTCGCAACCATCGTCCCACATCTCACCCTGCTGATATCTCTGTCCATTGTACTCGCAATAGCCTGCACATATTGAGAATAATGGATGTATGGATGTATTCTTAATATAAATCCCGTCTTGAAATTGTCAACTTAATAACGGCTTTGAATAATAACATTTCGCTTTAGGATAAGCAACAAAATTTATCAACATTTCCAAATTTCTCATGGGTGCATTTTTTCATCATGCGCATTTATCATAGGAGACGGTGTAGAGACCAGGTCCATCTATCATCACTGACCTTTGTTTCCTGGCACTGTTCCAGGCGTCACGCCTCCAGTCACAATACCCTTCTGGGGTGTGGGTGTGGGGTCAGGGGTTTCTCCTGGACCGGGGGACGGGGTGGGGCACACGGGTACCTCACAGCATGTTGGGTCTTTGGGGTCCTTCACGAACTTGCAGTTGGCAGTGTTGGGGAACTCAGGGCATCTGAGCAAATAGTAATAACTCTTTGTAACTCCAACACCGTTAACAATTACAGGAGGTTAAGAGAGAGAAAACGATAATGAAGGAGAATAAAATGAGGAGGAAGAAGACAGTAAAAAAGAGAAGAACAATGATTCGAATGATAAGGAGAGGAATTTTTTAGGCCAAAGCTGAAACAAAAATGAGAACGAAACCATTTTCCCACACCTTAGTGAATCCCTGAAGCGATACGGCATATTCATTTGAGTTGAAAAACAAATTTTTTGTGTGTAAGTCTCGTTTTGATTTTAAAAGGATCATAGATTTTCCAAGGACTGTTTCAGTTGATAAAAACTGTTAGTGTTACTTTTTTATTTTCAATTCAGGGGTTACTGATTAAAGTTGAGCATTATTTCAATTGTCAGGAGAAGTTCCTTCCATTTGAGTCTTGTGTTGAAGTGCAATTAGAAACTCACCGACTGTCGCATCTGTACTTGTTGGTGGCTGGCTCTTCACATGTACACTTGTAGTCACACCCGTCGTACCACACCTGGTCTCGGTCGTAAGTTTGACCCTTGTACTCACAAAGAGCTGAAGAAAAAATATTAATTTGTAAGATGTCAATTTTAAAATTATTACGTCTAAACAGTGGATGAAATTAGCCGTCTTCTTTTCATCTTATCAAGCTTCGCGCATTTTTGGGATCTATGCTGCTGTTTTGTTTTTCTTTTCTTATTTTGAGAATTGCTGATTGATATCCCCAAGATCGAGTTGTAATCACTTTTCTTTCCTCTTCTGAAATTCAACAATTTTAAAGTTAAGAATGGCCATTGCTCTGAGGAGTATTTCATTTCTCCTAAATAAAAAAAAACCAAATAAAACATTATTAAATTTTACATGCTTTCGTAACATTATAAAAGGAAACTGAAAACCGGGCTTGCAAAACATTACAATAAAAACCAAAGCCATTTCTTCTCAGTTTTAGCTTACTCTGATTCATGGTGTTTGAGAGGATAATTTTTTTTTTTTTTTTTTTTGTTCACATTAAAACTGATCCTGTGCATATAGTGCTCTTAACACTAAATAGAGCAAATTCTTAGCTCTAGTGTTCTGGTCACACCCACTGGAACTGAACTGCAGGGCTTATTCCTCTTGAGTCTATGTCACGCAAGATGAAACTGAAGAGATGTCCTAAGCTCATGAACCTGATGTTCGGTAAACAAGGAAATGAACTGATCAGATGAGTTCATTCAAGCGTTTTAAGGTTCGATCAGGTAAGATGGTGCTCATATAATTATGATATTCACCAATTACAGAGTGGTGTGGCAAATTGTTGAAAAATCCCTGGAGCTAAAATGGGAGTGCAGGCTCCATGAACTGAATCAAGACATTTTACCGTTTACACGTACCGTAGCCAGATGGAGCAGGGGGCGGGTTTGTGACCCTTTGGCCAGGAGTGGTCGGGTTCAACTTGGCGAAATCTGTGAACATCTCTACCGGCGCCGTCCAAATACAGCTCGGGATCTTGCAGCACGGGTTGCTGGGGTCTTGGATCAGGCGGCAGTACGGAAACGGGATGTCCTTGTACACAACACAGCTGGGGATGTACAGAGGTTGAATACTATATGAGCAATCTTTGGTTACTGTTTGCGTAATTTTCAAGATTGATTACTATGTAAATATATCTTCTGAATGCAGTTTTTTGCATTGATAATAGTAAAAAGAAGAGGTTCGAAGAGAAAGAAAATAACAAGACGAATAATGTTTCCTCGGCTCGCCTCATAGCCATGTGGTTTGGTTGTTCTTGTTATTGTCAATTTACAACAAGTCTCATCCAATGATTTTTAAATAAAAATTTCAGGTCTTTTTTGTTCGATTTCCCTCTTATAAATCTTTTATAATTAGTGTTCACCTTTTGAACTTATGAGTCTTTACTTAGAAAAATATTTTTCTGCCACGGCAGTGACACTCACATCTGAGTACAAGTGTAGTGGCCGGAGAAAGCGTCGTCACAACGACAGTTGTAGTCGCAACCATCTTTCCACGTTTCGTTTTGTTTGTAGCTCTTGCCGGCGTAGTTGCATACACCTGTACCAAAAAAAAAATTACAAGGCAATAAAGAGGTGCGTAGAAAGTTGGTAAAAACGAACGATACAAACCTGAAAGCCTTTTTCAGATAATCAACATAAAAGCTGCAAGATGGAGGTGAAACCATCAATCAGTTACTATCGCTGCTGGTTTCGGAATCGGTTATCTGATCTCCATTCATGTGAAGCCAATCATTTTGGTATTGAAGGTTGAGTCATACTGCTTTTCTTTGACATTTATCAAAATAATGTACATTATGATTTCAGCAGCAGATTCGATTTCAGCGCTCTGCATCTTCATTGAATGTTTATTCTGGGTTGAAAGTATCTCTGATCTTGACTAGAGCGACACAAATAAACACCTAACAGCAGCACCTCAAATAGCGGCAGAAAATATACTCCCAATCAATGAAGCGTTCATTAAAAAAATAAGAACAATGAAGCGACAGACGACAAATTGGCGTGAGTAATAACGGTATTTCGGCAACAATAGGCCAAGATCGGGTGCCCACCCCTCCTTTACCTATTCCTATGGCACTGGTGCTCCTGGTTCCAGGAGGGATTGTGGGAACGGGTGTTCCAGTTTGGACCACTGTGGCCCAGCCGTCTCCAGGTCCTCCTACACCGCCAGTGCCGGTAAACCTGGGAACAGGCAGACCAAGCGAGGTCAGTCAGTTCAAGCAGAGAATTAGGAATTAATTGAGAGCTAATTTGTTTTTGTTTTTTTTTTCTGTTTTTTTTTTGGGGAGGGGGAGTTGTTTTTGTTTTTTTTTTTTTGTTGTTTTTTTTTTTTTAATTTGTTTTGGTTTTTTTTTTAATTACTCTATCATCTTATACATCAAGGAAACAATCTTATTACTGGAATGGATATTTTAGTAAAGGTTTGCAAGTTTTCGGCCTCTTTTGACTTTTTATACTATGTTATTGGTGAAGGTAAAATCGAAATCAGTAATCTATCAGTCAAAACCACAGCATATCGACATTGTTGTAACAATATGGGAAGCCTTTATTGATTTTTGCTTAACCAGGTTGAGCTGGGTAAGCGTTTAAGTTCTTGTTGTTGCTATTGTATGACATTTCCATAATACCTTTTGGATTTTGTGGTATAGCTCACAGCGTGATCACATTTCAAACTTTTACTACATACAGATAGAGCATACTGTCATGTAACAACTTTCTTTATTGTTTTTATTAATAAAAACTGTTTCATGATATTGTTGATATTTATAAGCAAGCAGGTATCATAAAAATCATTCATTCACAATGTTATTCGGACTAACCTGTTGCTATCAGAAGGAGGTGCAGCAGGTCGGAAGTTTGTGGTATATGTCTGGAAATGCGGCACTGGGGTCACACTGGGGTCAGCGCACTTTGGTTTGACACAGCACGGATCGTCTGGGTCAGCGGCAAGCGTGCAACCACTGGGCACTTGAGCGTAGTCTGGGCACCTGGCATCGGCCACAGAGACGGAAAGAAAGAGATGAAGAATATAATCAACACTTTTAGCTGCATCGTTAGTCTGTCGTTGGTTGCTTTTGCTTTGAATGCACATCACATTTTACATTGTCTTCGGCTTTTTTAATGGAGTAAGTTTTTTTTCTCAAAAAGGAAAAACATGTAAATCTAAGACTAATCCATCTGGTGCTCCTTTTATAAAGACTGCGCCTGTGGTTGGAGCAGATGGGAAAGAATGCTAATAAAACTATTTTAATAAATAGTCAGATGACCATTTAACTCTTGTATTTGTTATTTACAATTTTCTATTATTAACAACAAACAAAAAAGAGATGAAAAAAAAAAGATTAATTTCCTTTCAAATATGTTAGTAAACTTTTGCTCCAATGAGGGCAAAGAAAAGAGGGGATGGCGCTTACGATTATGTTGACAACT